>JAYMTF010005849.1:0-11036 GCA_036897485.1 Pelargonium nanum | reverse complement strand
TTTTTTGATAGGCAACGGCCTAAGGAACCTTTACAAGAGATATATACACAAGCTTGAACAAGGAAACAATAGTGTTCGCTTTTGGCACCTTACCGCACCAAAGTGGTCTCCTACACCACCACCACCACCAAAGATGTGTTGAGTGGGAATCGATCCTGAGACCTCATCCCACTCACACAGCTAGAATAACCAACTGCGTCACCCTTAGTGGTTGACTCTAGTTGCGTTTGTTAAGTAGAGTTTTGCCGCTTCTGATGTCCATCCCGACCCAAACTTTTTCCTCAATTATTAGAATGATAAAATGGCCTAAACACCTTACTAGCAGTGACTAAATATGATGAAACATCTCACACTTCTTATTTGAATTCTCCTAAATTTAACTATTCTTATAAACCTAACATGTCCACATCAATATCTTGACAAAGAAGAAAGCTGAGAAGCTTCATTCACATTGAAACAATAATTAAATGTCACAAATCACAATTTTCTCCATACTCCCCCCAATCATGCACACTTCAAATACTAAACAAAACACTTGAAATCACATTTTTAACTGTCGGAGACAGAGACTGAGACGCGGTGAGACCCCATCAGAGTAGAAAATTTCACACAACGGACAAATTCAACTTTTGATTTGCTGACAAACCATGCTTAAATCATAAGCAAATGATCACAAACCAGTTCACATTTTGGCGCGTATATAAATATTGTGCACATCCTCGCATCACAATTCACACCTCAAAAAGCTCTCAGCTTTCTTGTTCTTGAGAAGATCAAGAATCGAGCAATGTCGGCTTTTACCACGACTAGTTCTCTAGTAGCGGCCATTTTCGTGGCACTAATGCTTCAGGGCACGAGTGCTCAATTGAGTACCACATTTTACACCAATTCTTGCCCGAACGTGTCATCGATTGTGAGCACTGTCCTCCAGCAGGCTCTGCAGTCTGATACCCGGGTCGGGGCTAGCCTCATTCGTCTCCATTTCCACGACTGTTTTGTCAATGTAAGGCTCGAAAACCCGGGCTTTTATCATTTGATAGGCCTAGAATGTTATGTTATTGTGTTGATTGGTTCTGTTTTTTTCAGGGATGTGACGGTTCGATCTTGCTGGACAGCACTGCGAGCATTCAGAGCGAAAAGAACGCTGCCCCGAACACTAACTCCGCCCGAGGTTTCAACGTCGTTGACAACATTAAAACCGCTGTCGAAGGTGCCTGTCCGGGAGTTGTGTCTTGCGCAGACATTCTTGCACTTGCAGCTGAAGCCGCCGTCTCTTTGGTATAGTAATTGTCAATTTGTGCTTAGTATGTACTAGAACAATGGTTCAAAATCTAACTAATATTGTCTTTGATGGATTGATAATAGGCCGGAGGCCCTTCGTGGAGTGTAGCGTTGGGAAGACGGGACAGCTTGACCGCGAACCAGGCCGGAGCCAACACCTCTATCCCCTCCCCGTTCGAAGGCTTGTCGAACATCACAGCGAAGTTTACAGCAGTTGGACTAGACACGACTGATCTCGTTGCATTATCCGGTTAGTAGATATACATAACATATATGACATTGCTGGATTCAGAGGCGGAGCTGGGGTAGGCCTTGGCCTACACCAGACTTATTATAAAGCGACTTATAATAAAGCTTCCATAGCAAAATGAGGTTACTATTACGATCCACTGAGATTTAGTCCTGATGTTGATTATGTGCAGGTGCTCATACATTTGGGCGAGCCCAATGTAGAACTTTCAGCAACAGATTGTACAATTTCAGTGGCACGGGCAATCCAGATCCGACCCTGAGCTCGTCATATCTAGCAACTCTCCAGCAGATATGTCCCCAGGGTGGGAGCGGGACGGTTGTGACCAATCTTGATGTGAACACAGCCGATGCTTTCGACAACAACTACTACACAAATCTTCAAAACAATCAGGGTCTTCTCCAATCGGACCAAGAGCTGTTTTCAACGAGCGGCGCAGCGACTGTGTCGATAGTGAACAGCTTTGGGAGCAGCCAGAGTGCATTTTTCCAGAGCTTTGTTCAGGGCATGATCAAGATGGGAAACATTAGTCCTTTGACAGGAAGCAATGGAGAGATCAGAGCAGATTGCAAGAAAGTTAATGGAAGCTAATTAGCTAAATATTGTAACTTGTTAGTAGCAACTATCAAGTCAAGAAAACATAAGGATTTTGGTGTATGAACTATATAATTACTAATTACTTGAATTTGGACTAATAAAATGTTCTAAATTGTATGAGACTCACTTTTTATTACTTTGAATTGAAAAGAAAAAGCTTAGAAGGGAAAAAGAAAAGGTGCATGTCAAAGATTACACAATAACAAGAAACATTATTCCTTTGCCTGAGACTAACAAGAGACATCATTTAGGTCATGACAACTTATTATAATTTGGATCCACCGATTGCTTCGCTCTCACAAATTCTTCGGAACCAGTACATGTGAAATTGTACGTGTGAATGAGTCGTGATCCATCAAATCACGACTCAAACGCATTGTTTCATTAAGGCGAGGCTGGAGTGGTGACGTGGTAGCGCGAAAGTGATGTGGCAGCTGGCGTGGAGATTACAGGTGACGTGAAGGTCATACGGGTTAACAAAGCTTAAATAAAAAATATATTTTTGTAAGAAAACCATACGGATTTGAAGACATGGGCTAAAAACAAAATCAAATTCATAGAAGAAAAAACTAATTAACCCTAAAAAAAACTAGGGGAGCGCTAAAAAAAAAGGGAAAATGTGGAAATGAGAAGGCTAAAATATAAAATAAATAACATAGTATGCAAGTGAAAGTCAGCCCAGCCCATTACAAAATAAGAAGGCTTTTGAGAGCCCAATGGGCTTTAGCAATATTGCTATAGTGAGTCCATGGGCCTTGGGCTTTACATGAACTGTAGATCTCCATCACAAAATATCGTTAGTACTATCATCACAGCTTTAGCTCTGTCAACGGTTGGTACTTTAAGCCATCTGATTAAAATAAAATCTAATGGCATTCTTTTGAAGTGGTGGGCTCCATAAAACCACAACCGTCGGATGAAAATCGAATGGCCGTAATTGCGACAACACATAAAAACACTGACACATGTGATCGCACCTCCCTCTCCTCTGCGACTTGAATTGATTTCATTTCACACATTCATCAGCTTCCCTGAACCTCTCTATCTCGCATCAATGAGCCTCACTGTCTTGCATCGTTTCTCTCTCCTCTCTCTCTCGCTTTCTCTCTCTACAACCCAACGCTGATCGGAGGAGAGAGAGAGAGGTATGGTCCGTACCGATTCGACTCGGGCCTGACTCAGCTCAGAACCGAGCCACCACCGAGCTTGGGCTGATCGTCGAGGTTTCGCTCAATCGCAACAGGTCTTCGTTTTTTTTTTTTTTTCTTTGCTTCACCTTTCATTTTGATTTCTGTTTCATTTCTGTAAGCCCCTTTGTTATTGTAAAACCCTAGATTTGAAAGTCACCATCTTGATGACCTATGCGTAGTTTGGTTTCGGCCGTTATATGTAATAGCTTGATTTTCGATCTGGGATGTTTGATTGTTGCGATTCTTGGTGCAACTTAAGGTTTTGTTCAATTTGGGTTCTTGAATTTGTGATCAAGTTAGACTTTTTCTGAATCGGGTCTCGTCAATTTTGTGATAGAATTAGGGTTTTGGTTTTCATTTCTTCAATTTGTGATGGGTGACGAGTCATCTGACGCTATGAACCTTGATTTGAACCTGGGTCCTGACCCCGAACCGGAGTCAGGATCCGGGTCGATACCGAGTGAACCTCTGAATTTGGATGAGCTAATGGAAGAACCTGTTCACAGAATTAGAGAAGCTGTTAGGCTTAGGGCCAGACAGCAGAGGTGGAGATGGAGGCAGGTGCACATTCCTCCTGAAACTCGAAACATATCGATGGAATTGAATCAATTGATGGTCAGTTCTGGTAATGGGGGTTCGCTACAGGCGGGTGAAGGTAGTGTTGCAGCTGAAGAAAGAATAGTTGAGGTTCCAAAGGCTTGTGAAAATAACAATGGGTTCTTGGAAGATGATGCTTCGGATAAGAAGGTTGATACTGAAAAGGGTAGTGGGAATGACGGGAGCTTTTTCGATTGTAATATTTGTTTGGATTTGGCTAGGGACCCTGTTGTGACTTGTTGCGGTCACTTGTTTTGTTGGCCATGCCTTTACCGATGGTTACACCTACACTCTGACGCAAAAGAATGTCCAGTGTGCAAAGGAGAGGTGGCAATTAAGAACGTGACCCCAATTTATGGTCGGGGGAGCAGTATCCATGAACCAGAGGAAGACTCGAGTCTTCAAATCCCTGTTAGGCCCCATGCTAGGCGAGTTGAGAGTTGGAGGCAAACCATTCAGAGGACTGCACTTACTTTCCCAGTGGAGGAGATGATTCGACGGCTTGGAAGTAGATTTGATTTGAGTCGTGATTTGATTCCTCAACAGGATACCGATGGTGCTCGTGAAACAGCTGAAAGAACAAATTCCTTGCTAAACAGGATTTTGACTTCGCGGGGAATGCGGAGAGAGCATAATCCCATTGTACCCCCAGATGACATTGTTGATTTAACTCAGAGTGGCACAACTAGCCCCGATACAGGGGAAACGCGTTGGCTTCATTCTTTGTTACTTCGGAGAGCGCAACCACATAGAGCTGGAACACTTTCTTCACTCTCATCTGGACGGACTCCTGCTGACAGGTATGTTGAGGCATTTCTGCGCAGCCAGGCTGCTGGAAGGAATCAAGAACAGACCCCACCTGTTGATGATAGGGATTCTTTCTCAAGCATTGCAGCTGTTATAAACTCAGAAAGTCAAACAGTGGACACAGCCGTGGAAATTGATTCTATGGTATCCCTTTCAACTTCATCTTCCAGAAGAAGAAATGATGCTTCCAGGGTTTCAGATGTGGATAGTGGAGATTCTCGTGCACCTAGACGGCGTAGATTGCACTGAGAAGAGCTTATTCTATCTAGTTATTTTCAATTTCTGTAATGATCCTGTCCTGCTACAACACCTTGTAAGTGATAATTGCCTTCTATTGCAAACGCTCTTTGGTGTATTCACCTTCGGTTCAACTATTGAATAACACAAGGTGATTATAAAATATTTCAAACCCGTGCTGCTATCAATTTGTGGTTTGAAATTGTGGCATCCTTCTGGGACCCTAAGGGTTGACTTTGTATCCAAGTCAGATTTGTAGTTGGGCAGATAGGTGGTATGACAGTACTTATAGCTGTACATAATCATGCTAGCTTCAAAGATGAGCATGTTTTCTCCCATCTATTTCTACTTTATTTGCAAATGATTTTTTCAATGTTTGCTCATCTGAATTTGCCTACGTACATGTGTGCCTAATCCATGTTTTATGAGCACATGTATACTTTTGGGATTGTATTTCGAAACAGTTTATAATTTACCTTTGTGTTTTATATTAAGTTTTAGTTGGATAGCTATGTGAAGTTCTTGTTTTCCCCAATTTCGCTTAGTTTTTCAGAAGTCCTGATACTAGATATTCATACACAGGCCAGATGTGTAGCTTGTGTTCAATCCTTGTATTTGAGATTGTGCTGAGAGTGTGATCATCAGTAACAGTGTGGATCAATTTTACAGCCATGGATGATGCTGGGTCTTGGTCTTTTTTACTGTGCGAATGAGTACTAGAATTTATACAAGTTGTACTTAACATTACTGGGTTTTGAGTCATGCTTTAAAAAACCCATGAAATTCTTCTCCTCCCTCTCTTATTTTTCTCAAACTCCTCATTTCCCATGCTGGGAACCTCCTCTTTCATTCTATCCTTTTTCTCTCTTCCCTCCCCTTACTTGTCAGTTGGCATGGCATGGGCTTCTAGCAGCACCAACGACCTGGGCTGCCCACAACCATGACAGCCCCAACTGAATTGTCCGCTACACCAACGCTCTAGATGAAGCTCGCGCCTTTGGTTTGGCCAGTTGGTGCCTTCACAAGAGCGCGGGGAGAGGGAGGATGGATATGTTTTGGTGTTTTTTTGTTTTAGGTCAAAACTATGTAAGTTTGTTGCAGGTTTAAGTGAGTCATTGAAAATTATTACAGTAAACTTCGTATCAATTGACATGCCCAAATTTTATCCTACATAATGTATGAACATGTGATTGTAAATAAGATGACATTAGTTCAGTATAATTGAGATATTAAAGAGATTGTTATTGATAGGGTCATCTAGGCATGAGATGTGATATATAGCTATGATTAGTGATAACATGAGAATCTTTTGTTGTAGCAGACTAGCAGTGTGTTTTGGATCATAACATAAATTGATCAAGATTGTCCTGCTGCTTAGGCAGTGGAAGGGACAGTGAGGTTGATCAAGACTGTGCAACAATGTATGCTAATGTTAGTGTTTCTACCGGTTATAGTTACCTATAATTGATCATATTATTGGAATCCCTGTATATAGCATTCAATTTTTCTTCTTTTTATACAAGTTGCTGGTGATTGTAGGTTTATGTAGACAAGCTATTGTTACTTTAAAGCAGCAGGAAGGACAAGAATGGACCCAATATTTGAATTGAAAACCAGGTCCTACTTGTTCAAACTAACTGGTATATGCAGGTTCTTGCTGAAGGTATATAGGTTGAGCATGAGCATGAACATGAGTGAATGATGATGATGATGACATGAAAGAGTGCAGAAAGTCTGGGAAAAAGAGGAGACAAAATGATTGGGAAAGGGAAGGCCATGATTGTGCTGCACATTGGAGAGAGTGTGATTGAAGCCATCTTCATTGTCTGGTACTACTGGTAGTCAAAAATTATTCCCAGATTTTATCATCATCATCAGCATCAGCATCTTCTTCTTTTTTGCATTATTACACTCACTCATCAGTTTCAGAACCCAACCATGGCAAGCCATGCCTTGCCCATTATGCTAAACACTTGTTTTGCTTTAACTACTTACAAATTTGTGATCAACATACACTACTATTGCTGAAAATGAAGAACAGGGAAATGAATTATTTGGAGTGTGCATGATGATGATGGTGATGATGATCACAAGGAGTATGATACATAAGAGTGGAAATAAAATAATGGGAAAAAAAATGATAGGGTTGGATTGTCTGTCTCATCCTTTGGCAGCAGCACAGAGCATCCCAGGTAGAGAAAATGATGATGAAGATGATGATGATGATGATGAAACAGAGCATGGCAATTGGCAAATGGCAAAGGTACAGTAATGATGATGTTCCTCATCAATCTCATGGACAAGATTCTTCTATTTTCAGCCTTGCATGCCTACCTGTCTCTATCTGTCTATCTATATTTTCTTTAATTTCATACTTACTACAAATTATATCTATAATCACACTCGTTATTTTATTATATATCGTAGCTCGATGGCAGCTGTAGGCATGTCCATGTCGACTTTTAAAATTTTAATTATATAGAATGAAATTTAATAGTTCTAGTAAAATTGGTCGGCTAAGTGATAATGACGCTCTTCTTTATTTTAGATAAGTCTAATTTACAGATTATATTATAAAATGTTGTGTACATTCAGAACAAAATCTTACAAAGAAAAATTGATGTTGGCAATAAGATATCATCAAAATTGATTTGTGAGAAGTGTTTAATTTGTCAATTCTTAAATTACTTTTAGTTTGCAAGCCTCTCTCATTTATATCTATGTTTATATTAAAAACTTGCAGATTGGTTAGGTGTAGGTACACATCCATCTAATATAAGTATAATAAACAAAAACCCATTTCCTAATTAAACATTTGGCAGAGAAACAGGTAAATGTCCACCACACCATTTCATTTCTAACCCATATTTTGCAGCACCAATTGATTTATTGATTACCTTATCTTTCTACAAATATAATCATTTGCATTGACATTACCCAATTCATTGAATTTTCTCTATGTCACCTCTTCTTTCATATAATTTGACCTTACCCCACTCTTCTCTCATATCAACTACTACAAATGCTCTAATTATGAACAAAAGTATACAAAAATGTTTATAAATAATAATAGAAAAAATAGTTAATCAAGCTAATGAAAGCACACACCTCTCAAAAAGGTTTATAGTCAATTGTGTTAACACATATTAAGTAGGAATAAAATTTTGCGCATTTCAAAATTAATTTTTCACCAAACGCTTTTAAGAATGTTTTTCTTACCCCAATTTGAAGTATTTAAACAGATACTTAAATGTTGATCTAAAAAATTACCCCTTGATCAACCACTAAACATTTTAAAACGACTTTTTTATTTGATTTTTAAACCATAATATAAGGAATATGCATTAACATTAACATTAACATAGTTCCAAAAATTAAGAATTACATTCTTCCAAAGTTTAGCGATGCCTTTTTTACCTGTAATAGTCAGTTTATGGACTACATTAATCAAGTCTCTACTAGCCATAAATAAGTTATTTACATTTATAAATAATACAAGGTCTTAATATCTCTCACTAAGTTTTTGTAGCGAGCATTTATCACTTCATTATTGTAATCTGCTTGAAAAGTTTAGAGAAGTCAGTTATTAAATAAACATTTCATTAATTATAGCGTGTATATTATAATATTTGAACGTGAATCACGACTTTAGCTTATGCTTTCGCTGATCCAAACGAGATGCATTTTTATGTTTAAAACTTTCATCTGAACATAAGATTCAATGAAAAATTACAAAAATAAAAAATAAAAAATTACATCATACAAGAGAAAAGTCCATCTTCTCTTTTGGTTAGCTTCTCAAATGAAATCATTTAGGTATAGGCAAGTCAAAGGCACACATCAAAAACCCATTAAGGTCACCATTAGTACCATGTTGAAGATTACAATTATATTGACTAAATCAAATCATTCATTCATATAATTCAAGGTCATCAAATTAATCATGCAACCATTTATATACTATAGTTTTCTTTTCCCCCAAAAAAGGTCCCACCTAATTAATAATTCCATAGGCAGCTTATCATTAAAGCCTGCCTCTTCACTTCAATAATTGCAATGATCCCAAAAGCATGACATTTCTCTATCTCTATCTATAAATCTACATGTCCCCTTTACATTTTCATTCAATTATAATTTATACTCATCCCCATTGTATTATACTATATAGTATATACTATATACCCATTTGGACCACACCCTCTACATTTATTATACTCATTAATTATATTTCAAATATATTTTTTTTGGACCTCTCTCATTGGATACCCCCCAACCCAACCCTAGAAAAGAATACTAATTTTTTTATAAATATTTAAATAAATAAACTTTTCCTTGGAATAGTAAATTATTGGTCTCCTTGTCTGCCCTGACTAAAACATAATACGGTCAAAATAGATTCAATTTAGCGTGCCAATAATCCAATTATTATACACATTAAACTAGTATTCTTAGAAATCTTTCTTCCAATATTCTATGTTCACACATCATACTCGGATTATCATTCAAATTTTGAATTAGATTTAGGTAAATAAAGAGATATTTCAATCCATTAATTTTAATGTGAAATGAACAAATTTATCTAATCTTATTCACATTTTTGCATGATATTTATTTTCCGATGCAATCTGAATTCGATCATATTAGTTTTTAGACAGATTGAATACCCGCATGTTCAAATTAAAATTGTCAGCTCTACTGTATATATGTGTTTACTCTTTATATTAAGGGATAACAATTAGGTTCATGACCGTGACACGACACAAATTTAAGTAGGTTTCGATTCAGCATAATCAAGTTCATGTCGAAATTGCCTAGTCTCTAACCCGTTTAATTAAACGGGTTGTGTAACTGGTTTGTTGACCCACATGTTTAAGGTTGAAAATATAAATTTTCAAATATATTTTTTTTAAATGACTCGTATAAGCTAAACAAGTTAAATATATCGGGACGTGTCAGATTAATATCAACCTATTTACTTAAATGTAATAGATAATTTTAAAACAAATTATTTAAACGTGTCAGATGTGTCATTATTTTTTTCGCATGTATCATTTTTATTTAACTCAATTAATAACTTGATTTGTTTAACAAAATACTAAATTCTGTACTGCACTCACTCCTAATCACATCTATATAGTATATACCAATAGTTCCAAGGACACGTCAGCTTTTCGGTTGGTGAGTCAGCGGTCGTAGTCAATCCAGTTCAACTACGTCACGACCCACCCGTTTACACAATTCATAACCATAGATTGTAGTAAAAATTACTGTCTCCGTTTGTGTTCTATCATTTGAATACAAACAAAACGACACTGTTTTTTAGCTGATTTTTATTATATAAAGTCAAGAAATATACATGGGCCTTGTTTTGTTATTAATTCATCTTTTATTCTATGGTTGTGAAATGACAATGATAATTAAAATATCAACCATAAACTAGTTGTCGTTTTATGACAAATTGTCATCGTCATCTTGATGATGATGTGGGCCTTGTTTGGTAAGAACACAATAATATAATCACATTATCTGTGATGAGTATCTAAAATTGTTAAATTATTTAATTATACATGTTTACAATTAAATAATCAATATTGGCAAGAACAACATTCTTGTTACACTAACCTATTGCCTATATGCATGATTGCTCCTCAAGACCTACCAAAATGTTTCTATGGAAAAGTCAACAAAATTCATTCTTGATTTTCTCATTATTATAACTCACCGCATATTAGAGGTGGCGATTTAAATATGAACTCTCAAATATGCGAAATACGTACATATGCAATTCGATACGATACGAATCTCTTTCAGATCATATTGATCTTTATCTAGGGCTGACAATTGGTGTGTGTCGTGTTCTATCATGTTGAAGTTTATTTATGCGCTGCACAACCCAACACATTTTATATGATATATCTAACACGTTTGACTTGATAATAACCAACATATTTGATATGACACGACCCAACTAGGGCTGGGCATGTTTCGGGGCGGACCGGAAAAAAGCCCGGACCGGACCGGAAATGGACCGGACCGACCCGGACCTAATGAATTCGGTCCGGTCTTCGGTCCATTAC
>JAYMTF010005848.1:0-11036 GCA_036897485.1 Pelargonium nanum | reverse complement strand
TTGGTTGTTTTGGGAAGTTAGGATTTGGTTTGTTTCTACTAAATAAAAGAGGAAGATTCTCTATCTGCAGTGGAAAACAGACTTAGTAGTCGTTAAATGCAAAATTAAATGCTATGCTTAATACAACTGGACTGTCTATTTTCCTTGAGATTTTAAAGGCCATCCCTGATATAATTTAGGAAGATAGAAACTAAAAGCTTCAATATCAAACAGTACCCTTGTAATACAAAATTAAACTGCATTTTATGCATGTGACATGTCATTCTTTCCCGTTTCTTATTGCCGACTGTCACTAACAATTTACTGTCAAGATGATTTGATTGAGACAAGCCTAACTAAACCCACTTCCTCTGGTCTAGTAGCTAAAGTGTGAATCTAAATTCCTTTTTCTGTATACTGCTTGCTTGAATAGGCCACATAGAACGGAGATTTATTGAGGTGCCACTTGGTGCTTGTTGGGTTGAGGCAACCATGAGAACATCAGAGTTTGATACTGCCAGAAGATTTTTAGTCAGCACTGTTCAGGTACAGTTTTCAATGAGAACTTGTGATTATTTGGTTTGTTTTGAATTAACATGCTTGTGATATTCAGATTTGTCCTTTGCGAAGGCCAATGAGGGGGCACAGTTCTTTATTATTTTCTTCTCCTGCTGCCAAAAGCTTTTCATTTGAAGTGGTGGGTGGTCAGACAATGGAATTAGCTATAGCTCAGTATTGGTCGAGTGGCATTGGGAGTCATGAAACTACTATTGTTGATTTTGAGGTAGCAAGATTATATCCGATTTTATTTCTGCTAGATAGGAGTATGCCTGTGATGTGAATATGTGATTAATATAAGAATTTATTAAACTTTATTGTCTAAGGTGCTATAAATATATATTCTTAACTATAATAGGTTACACGTAGAAATGTAGCAGATAGATGTGTTTTAGATGTAATTAAATCATTTCTAATGTTTTAACATTTTGGCTCCATTTTCTACTGTCTAAACTGTTTGAGGTCCAGAAGTTTCATTGTGGTAAAATATACTGTTGCTTTCAACCTAGGTTATATGCGTTTTGTTGAGAGCAATCAT
Organism: Pelargonium nanum; assembly: GCA_036897485.1. Lineage (NCBI taxonomy): Eukaryota > Viridiplantae > Streptophyta > Magnoliopsida > Geraniales > Geraniaceae > Pelargonium > Pelargonium nanum. Next base: position 9,961 of record JAYMTF010005848.1, on the reverse strand, counting down.
CAAGGCATATCAGTTATATTTTGATTGTGATGTGCACAATTCATTATGTAATTGTGTTGGGAACCTTTTCAGCAAAACTTTCTTTCTTTTGAGTCTTACATTCAGATTTCATATGAATCTCTTAGATTGCCTTTCATGGGATGGACATCAAGAAAGGGGATCTGATACTTGATGGAAGTGAAGCTCCCATCAGAATTGAAGTAGAAGCTTTGCTGGCGTCTGAGAGTCTTGTCCCTGCCGCTATCCTAAACAAGGTGAATTAGGGCATCTTATAAAGATGCTTGCCATATCTGTTTTCTTGTGAAGCATGTGTTTTGGCCCAGTTTTGTGTATATCTGTGAGGTATCCTACAACTTCATTTGAGTTCTCTATTTGCAGTTGAGAGTTCCATATCGACCCATTGATGCTAAACTTAGTACTCTTCCATCTAATCGCGACAAGTTACCCTCAGGAAAACAAATACTAGCACTGACATTAACGTGAGTATTATGTGGTTTGTTTATTTGCTGCTATCACTTCGAGCATAATAGAAATTCAAAGATATGGTTCTGATTCTGCAGATACAAGTTCAAATTGGAAGATGGAGCTAATGTTAAACCTCAGATTCCATTACTTAACAATCGTGTATATGACAACAAATTTGAGTCTCAGTTTTATATGATCTCTGATGCAAACAAGGTGCTCTTACATATACATTGATCAACTTCAGTGAAATTTTAAAATAAATATTAATATAGGGAAGCTGGTTGACATATGCATTTGTATAAAACCTGTTGTTTCTTAGAACTGGATTTGTTTCTCTAGCGACAATGATACTCTAAAATAAATGCTTTGAGAAATCAATATTCCATGAATGCGTCCATTTACAGTCAAATCACACACCTCATCTTTTACGTATAATATGTGGCACTGATTCCCTTTACTTCCTTCATGTTTCTGTTGTTTCTTTTCATAGCGTGTATATGCAACGGGTGACGCCTATCCAAAGTTTTCAAAACTTCCAAAGGGAGAATACAATTTAAAGCTATATCTGAGGTATGGGCAATTTGCATTAGCGAACCACACGCATGAACATATACATACTGCTCACTGCTAAAATTTCTTTATCCTCAAAACTCAAATTTACCACCTAGAGTTGGTTCTTAAGATTCTGTTTTGAATCTGAATGAAATAATATTTAAAGGAATTTTGTTCTTGAATGTGACAACCAATTGTGAAACGCTGAAATTATGACTAGATGAATTATTGAGAATATTAAATTCCATGGAACAATTGAGAGCCTACAATCGGATTAACTAGATAGTAGATTATGTACTTCCTTCTTACTGCCACGAAGGTCTAGATTTGTAAATTGTATTACATAAAGTTAAAGCATTAGTTTCTTGTTTTCTATTCCTTTGCTTATTGTACCAAGTTCAGTTAAACTTTTCCCTACCTTTTTTAAATAGTAAAATGTGTGCGCGTGGAGTTTTATAATCTAACAAGAGATGTTGTGTAGCCCCCACCTTCCTGAACAAAAGAACTGTCAGAACCTCTCTCTCATGCTAGTTATTATGTTTCAGGCATGACAACGTGCAATGTCTGGAGAAAATGAAGCAATTGGTTTTGTTCATTGAAAGAAATTTGGAGGACAAGGTGATATACTGTGCCCCTTGAGGGTCAATTTTCTTGAGTAATTCTCTCCTAGGATGTTTCAACTTTCCTTCTATCTATCTGTCTGTCAATTTTCTTGGTTTTGCTGTCACGTTGTTCTTTTAATTCATTTTATCTTTGCTCCATCATTTTGATATTGGAATAGTACTTTTTACTATTTCATATATAATATAGTTGGAAAACTTATCAGTTCAAACTGTTTGAAACACAAAATTAACTCACCGTAGTCCAGGTTGCTTCCAGATTTAGTTCATATGTACAGAAAGAGGAAATAAATATTTAATAATTTTTCCTATATATACTTCGATATATCTTGCTGATTACAGGTACGTCTTTTTTTGTCTACCTTCAATACATGTTGAAATTTAAAGGAAAGATGATATGGGGGAGTGAGTAAAGGGAGTGAAAAGAGGTTACCACAAGAAAATAATTGTGGTTCGACCAAAAGGCTTACATCCACACCCCAATTGCCCAAAAGGCCAATTTGTATTTACTAACTTGATGTGTTTAGCACAATGAATACATGTTTGGGTGTAGGAGATACATACGGTAAGAAACAAATTACAAGAATCACTCCTAAATCTCATAATTTGATCTATCGAATTCCTTGATTCACACAATCAAATCCCATGATTTATCATGGAAAGTCAACATATTCCAACACTTCTCCTCCCGTGCAATCACGTTGTTCAATTCCTCTTCTCGTGATTGTTATGTGGATTGGACAACACTTGTAAAGTTAGCCTCTTACGTACTCCTACTCTTATGCTTGTCACCTACTCTCTCAGAGGTACTTCTAATAAGAACATAATATACAGCAATGAAGGTTGGATAAAATCATGGGAAAACTGTAACAAAGACAATGGTAGAAAGACTGACGATGATGGCCAATGAAGGTTTCAGTAGCAATGAATGCTGCTATTGCTTAAAAATCCTTAATTTCTTCCTACACAGCTTTGATGCCATGTTGAAATTTAAATATAAGAGGATATGGGGGAGAGAAATAAATTGAGTGAAAAGAGTGAACACAAGAAAATAACTTGGTTCTGCCATAAGTTCTACATCCACACCCTCAATGCCCCCAAAGTGCTAAATTTGTATTCACTTGATGTGTTTAGTACAATGAACCCACAATAATAATGGGCGTAGAAGATACATATGCAAAGAATCGAATTACAAGAATCACTGATAAATCTCATAATTTGATCTGTCCGATCCCCATGATTTACTACACAATCAAATCCCATGATTTATCATTGAAAGTCAACATATTCAAACACGTATAGATGTGGAAGGCGTGAAATTTATAATTGCAATTGCATAACAAGATCTCGAGTTCTAATATGATAATCCTTGGTACTGTTTGATGTTTTAGATGGGGCTACAAATATGCTCCTGCCATACCAAATGAAAATTGTAATGCAGTTTATTTTCTTTGGGAACATAGTTTTTATCTTCTTTTTTGTGTGATGATAATACAGTAATATGTTGCATATTTAAACATCTATTATATACTCTATTGATTTCCTTTTTATACAGGATACCATTCGATTGTCTTTTTTCTCTCAACCGGATGGCCCTGTGATGGGTAATGGCGCTTTTAAATCCTCACTTTTAATTCCTGGGTACATTTCTTCCTTAATGATTTGGTTTTTTGTTTCCTTGTGTCATTTCTTAAATGCTGTTGTACATATTAAACATTAAGTCATTCTCCTATAGAAAAAAAGAAGCATTTTATTTGGGCCCACCAGTCAAAGACAAGCTCCCAAAGGTTATTGCATTCTTCTTCTGTTTGTTTATTTTCCTATTATTGTTGTGTGTGGAGTACAATAATATTCATAAATATTGCAGAACTGCCCTCAAGGATCTGTATTGCTAGGACTAATATCATATGGAAAAGTATCTTCTGCCAGTCGGGAAGATAGGAAAAATCCTCAAAATAATCCTCTTCGTTATCAGATTTCTTATATTGTGCCACCACCCAAGGTTATAAACGATATGCCTCATGCTTTTCATCCTATCTTAGTCATCTTGCTTGCTCTCAAATAACATTATATGTGCTTATGAGACTTTACCATGTCCTGTTGTGTATTTTATGCCCCTAATTCATACCTGATAACATAATTTGCCTGACAGAAAGATGAGGACAAGAGCAAAGGTTCCTCTACTCCCACTAAAACTGTGTCTGAACGTCTAGAAGAAAAGGTATTTGAACCACACTGCAATAATCTTCATTGTGTTCCATAGAACTCTCAGCACCTTGGCATTAATTAAACAAGTTGAAAATCTGGTATTATATTGGATGGTTCTAATATGGATTTCTCTGAGTGTTGTACATGTCAAAAGTCTCTCGGAACAAAACTTCAGTTCATTAAAGATTATATACTAAGATTCAAGGTCATATGCGTATTGCTCTATATTTAGAAAGTAATGTAATTTAAACTAGTTGGATAAGATCTTTTGTTGGTAGCATTTCGTTGTTATATAGCATGCTGTTTTTCATGTGTTAATACATTTGGACTGTCGAAGATAAAGAATCCTTGTTTTTAAAATATTACTTATAGTGCTGAATTCCATGTATATCAATCTGTAAATCTAATACATATAGTAATGTGGGTCGACTTTCAAAAGTAATACACATGTACAAATAGTGTAAAATTCTAAGCACTGCTAAGAGAGAGATAATTTATTTATTGATTTAAAGCAAAAAAGATCCTTCTAATGTCTTCATGTAGTTTAGCATTAGAACCGGTACTAAGCACATACAAAAAAATTACTGGCTGTCCGTCCCAAAATAAGTGTCCTACTTACTAAATTTGTTTGTCCCAATATGAGTGTATATAAATTGCCAATACTATCTCTAAAGTTAGTTGGTTAGAACCACTTGAGTTTGTACAACAAATTCACATGGGGGCACATGGGAAAAGGCGAGCACTATTAAAATTATTCTTAGTCTTTTGCGCGCGCACACAGACAAAAAGCAGACAAGACACTTATTTCGAGAAGGATGGAACATATTATAACTTTCATTAACTGGCCGTGGATCTTTTTCCAATTCCTTTTTATTTCTCTGTGATCTTGTTATTATGAGCAATCTTTACTAAAAGCTTGTTAGGTACTGCAAGTTGTTATTATCTATGAACACTACTCCTACATTCCTACTTAATACCGTCACCTACTTGAAAATCAGGTACGTGAAGCCAAGATAAAGTTTTTGGCAAGCTTGAAACAAGACAATGAAGAAGAGCGCACGGAGTGGAAAAAGTTATCCATCTCTCTCAAGGTTAAGACTTATTTTACCATCATACACCGACTCTTTTGAATTATTTTGCATATAATATAATTATTCAGGTTTGGTGGTTCTGTCATTATGTAAGATCTTATTTCATTTTCTCTTATTTCCACACTTTAACTGCATGTCAGTTAGGGTTTTTGAACTCAAATCTAAAGGATCAGCCACAAGTCAAATTATTGTACTATAGTGGTTCATTAGTATCCATCTTATTCTGTTTTAATGCATCCACATTTATCCATTTCATACTTTTCTACTTGATCTACCTAATCAACTTTTGCTAATGATACATCTCTGTTACAATCCTTGGAAGCTATAAGTGGGGCCTGTTCCATATATATATATATAAATGGGCTTTCTGAATTTAAGCTTTAGGCCAATTCGAGTTAAGTTTCCATATTATTTATTTGTCTAAACCATAATATTGTTATAAATTTCTCATTCCTTTTTTCTCTTCCACTTTTCTATACTTCATCCAAAAATGTGATTATTCATGTTCAACATGCTAGTGTACCACCTTCAGCTTCTTTGACACTACTTTTCTGTGACTGTACTAAGACTTCAGATGGTAGTATGATTTCCACAGCTTGTACAAGTAACTAAACTCTGTGTTGTCTGTTCACTTACAGTCCGAGTACTCTAAGCACACTCCATTGTTTGCGAAGATCCTAGAATGTTTGCTTTCTAGGAGTGATTTTGACGACAAAGTATGCTATAATGAAGAGGTAAGTCCTATCAAAAAGTCAATATGAATACACTGTTTAGCTTGTTATAGTTTCAACTCTAGAAGGTAACCATTTAGGTAGCATTTGGATTAAAAATTGTTTGGAATGGGAATGGGAAGGAGTTTCTCATTCCAGAGCCATTCTCATGACAAAAAAAATCGTAATCCAAACATGAACAATGAGAATCTCATTCCCATTCCTGAACAAAAATTCTAATTCAAACGCTACCTTGGTGTATACACCAAGTTGCCTATATCCCAATTTTATAAAGATATTACGATGGACTTTCAGTCTGACTTATTGCATGTCATTCACTACCTTGACTTGAGAGTTTATGAATGTGCTTCGAAAAATTGTTCCAACATTTAGTGGGTGTCTATATCAATGTTTTTGGATCTCCTTTTGCTTCCCCTATCTTGTTTTAGGGAGCATGATAGAAGATTTGATTGTTTTTGCTCTACATTGGAGGAAAAGTGCTCCTAAATTGAGGGCACACTTGAGAGCGATTCACCAAGCTTGTTGAGTCATGAGTGTTGCAGGTTATTGATGCAGCTAATGAGGTAATTGACAGCATTGACAGAGATGAGCTTGCAAAGTTTTTTGCACTCAAAAGTGACCCAGAAGATGAGGAAGCAGAGGTGAGTATTTGAAAAAAAAAAAAAATCTTCGTTCCCACCTATGATCTCCTTAGGGAAGTCCTTTGCAGGCTATTAGTTTTCAGTTTTTAACATTGAACTCTCCTTGTATTCAATATGTTCTCTTTAAAATAGCCCATATATTTCGGCTATTCATTCTGTTTGTTTCTTACCTGATTGTGTTCATTTACAATTTCCAATGGTGTATATTTATGTTTGTTGCACTTTTTTGTCTGTGTATAGAAAATTAAGAAGAAAATGGAAAGTACCCGTGACCAGGTTGTATGGGCACTCTACAAAAAAGGTCTTGCACTGGCAGAGATTGAATCTGTAAAGGTAAAAATAGTTATATGCGTCTAGTGACTGTATATGTTTGTTATTTGTTAAAATTATTATATATCTTGTCCAATACTAGTAAATTTATAAACCTTATATAGTGGAAAGCTTCTTTGATCCGATAAACAAAGTACGTGTCTTTGATTTTTGAACTTAACTTTTGGGGTGCTGTCATTCGTGAATACCGGAAAGATCATTTTAGTCAGAGGCCCTGTAAACTTTTATTGGTTCTGTTCACAGCTATAATCTGCATAATTTTATTTAATAGGGAATGATAAGTAGTACCATGATGACACTATTTCCATTTCTTGAGAGAGATTAGTAATTGGCCAATGAAATTGAGCTTCTCCTATTAATCTTGCTATACATATGTCATCTGTAGAGCGAGAACTGTATGAATATATCTGTAGTCATGATGAATAAATTAACGAGGAGTGGATTTGGTTTTGATTTAGTTGCATTTTTATCAACTTAATCACCACCATTGTTGTAGCAGAGTGAGAAGCCCTTGGACTCAGCTGCGACTGAAGGTGCAAAAGATGTAGACATTGCCACCGATGAATCTAAACCAGATTCTTCTGTCCAGCCAGATTTGTTTGATGAGAACTTAAAAGAACTAAAGAAATGGGTTGATGTGAGGTCCTCAAAACATAGTACCCTGCTAGTGCTACATGAGAGACGTTGTGGTCGGCTTGGATCAGCATTGAAGGTAATTTTGTCATGCTAATTAATATTATCCCAGTCTGTAGATTTATTTTCTGCCTTCATTTGCGGTTCTGAAGATCAATTGGTAAACTATTTTTGTTGGAATCTCATAACATCTGTAACTGGACCTTTGACATGTGAAGATCACTTGATTTGTTGTGCATTTAGGAAGAAGGTGAAACATAAGTTTTGGCATGTCACATGTGGGTGCATGTGACTTGCCAGATCTTAATTAAATTGTTCAATTGTAGGTTTTTGCAATTATTCAATTAATTGCCCTACGGAACTACATATCATTATAATTCCTGGGCTGGTAGTGAGAAACTTGTAAAAATCTAGAAAATCACCTTAGTTCATTACATCATCGAATAAGTTTACCAATATGCTCTATTTTGACATTGAATCCTTGTAAAGATATTATTTATGGCATATGTTTCAAATTGGTTTTCGATTTCATTTTTATTGCAATCCAGTCCCCTAGTATATCATCCATTTTGTGCCAACTTGGTCATCGATTTGATATTTGTTCCAGTTTAGTCCATGTAGTATCCCTTTTTGTTGGGATATGGTCTCTTTAGAATCCATTTTGTTCCCATCACCCCATGTATGTAAATATTATTCACCCAATTTAGGCGTCATAGCTATGGAAGAGACTGATTCGAAACAAAAATGGATAGTACTAAAGAGACTTCATTAGAACAAAAATTAAATCGGGAATCAATTTCGCACAAAATGGATACTAACAAGCTCATTTTAAAACAGTCTCCTATTTTAGTTTGGGTGAATCGGATTTACATTCTATTCAACTGGGAAGAAGAGACATTGCTATGCTTGTTTCTAGCTATTATCTCACATCACATCTACCGTACTTTGATTCTGATGTATGTATCGAAGAATATGTAAGTGTTGTTCATGATGAATATGTCAATATGAAATCTTATATTGTTGGATCGTGTAGATATTGAATAAACTAATTCAAGACGACGGGGAGCCTCCGAAGAAGAAGTTGTATGAAATGAAGATCTCTTTGCTGGACGAGATCGGATGGAGTCATATTGCATCATACGAGAGACAGTGGATGCATGTGCGCTTCCCAGCAAGCTTGCCTCCATTCTAAGGTCCTCTCTTTTACTGAACTCATTGGTCACTTCTTCCATGAATCATTCTAATTTTTTCAGTGGCTGCACAAACCAGTTTGAATCAATTGTAAACTGACCAGCCATTGATTTTGGAGAATGTTTCAAAATAGTCTCCGGTATTCATTTTGTGCCAAATTGGCTTTCAGTTTTGTCTCCTTAGTATCCATCACTCATTATCAAATAGAAAATGTTTTGTTTTGGTCCTCCAACTATTCATTTTGTTTCGAATTGGTTCCCAAACTATCTATATTATTTCAATTTGTTCTCCAACTATGTTTTCTTTTGTTTCGAATTGGTCTAATTCATAACAGTATCGTCAAATTAGGCTGACGTGACCATTTTTTTGGACAAATTTTGTTGACATGGCAACCATGTGGTGCTTAAGTATAATTGAGGGACAATTGATGTGGCGACCACGTCCCCCAATCATACAACTTTGTTTCAAATCAATCACATCGGTAAATTTAACTAAATTGTTATGTCAGCTTAATTTGATGGCAACTGTACGAATTGAACTACTTCGAAACAAAATAGCACAGTTTAGGACCAACTTGATACAATATGGATAGTTGGAGTACTAAAAAGTGCCAAATGAACCGAATTAGAAGGCAACGTAACGGGAGGGACTACTTCAGAACAAAAAGCGGATACTAAGGAGATTAAATTGGAATAAAAATCAACTTAGAGATCAATTTGACATGAAATAAATATCAAGGAGACCAATTTGAAACATACTCTTCTCGATCTCTTGTCCTTGTATTTTTCTCTCTTGGATTCCATCTGGCCTCCTGAAAAGTGAAAACTACACCTTACTTGTCAATAAATGGGAAAAATGAGAAAGAGGAAATGATTGAGTATATATATTTGAATTCATGGCGTGGAGTGGTTATGTCAACTCTGATGCATTGCTGGATTCGGACAATTTTCATGGTAAACGTGCCTTTCAGCTGACGGAGAAGATCCAAACATGAAATCAAACTTGATTTGGATCCGAATCTGTCACATGTATATGCATTGTCATGAGGAAAACGATATAAATATATTAATAGGAGAGATTGAAACATTGATGACCTTGAATGACTCATAGGAGGAAGGATTGTCCCATGACTATGTTGGCTATGTCACTCTATTTTCAATCGGTAAGTGTTGATTTTAGTGAAATATACACGTGTAAAAGTAGGGATGACAATCTAACTCAAATTTGATGGATGGATTCAATTTCTACAACTTGAATGGGCGGGATGGTGCAACTATAACCTGCACCATCCCGGATTTAATATATTAAATAAATGACGTAACAAATATTTTATTTTCGTTTTTCAAATTGGTTATGGTTAATACTAATTTGTAGTCAATTCAGTTTTAAAATATGTTTTAATTAATAATAGTTTACTATTGTATATGATTAACATTTCTTGAATGCAATTTTTTTTTTTTTTTTTTGGTTTTACATTTTATAAAATTTGCCGGTTTCCC
>JAYMTF010005847.1:0-11037 GCA_036897485.1 Pelargonium nanum | reverse complement strand
ATCGGATTATTCGGGGGGGCTGGAGTGGGTAAAACAGTACTCATGATGGAATTGATCAATAACATTGCCAAAGCTCACGGAGGTGTATCCGTATTTGGGTCGAACTCTTCTTTGGTGTCAAGGTAATAGCTATGAATAGTCATCCGTCTACGCGAGTCCTCCTTCGCGCACCAGCTCTGCACAGAGAACTCCTATCCCGCACGCCCCTCACTTCTCCGCATACTCCTCTCTGCACGCCCAATCCCGCTGTCCCATCTCCCCGCACACAATCCTCCCACGCACTCTCCACACTCCTGCACACAAGCTCCCACACATCTAACTCTCTCACGACCTCACATCATTCGTGCACCCATGCGCGCATCTCACCTCCGCGGACACATGCGTTTTCGCGCGTCATGCCCCTGGTAAGCCACGCAGCCTTGTGTTCTCACACTGATATGCGCCTAAGACACATGAGTGCCTTAGCTTGCACAAGCCATCACCCATGACCCGACGAGCTACCAAGAAACGCTTCCCATGTTTCGGGAACATGAACACTACCAGCCTAAGGTCGAATACATGACATCAACCAGAGAATCACCTCATTCTCTTGCATGGTTGGAGACTAAGACTAGCGTAAGTCTGCTAGCAAGTAGAACCAACAGACAAAGAGACAGAAAGACATAGACCAACGTTTGTCTTGTTGGTGAACAAATCCAATAGGCAGAAATCCTAAAAAATACTAGAATGCCTGCGGGTCCCACCTCGAGATCGACCAATTAGAGGCCTCCATGTGTTAGGTAAGCTCGAGGACTATAAAATTAGTCTCAAGTCCAAGGTAAAAGGTTTGGTCAACTCACAACTTAAACACTACACGCAAAAACCCAAAAATGCTCTCAAACGTTCTTCGTGATTTCATCGGAATCTTTGTGCGTTCTTCAATACAGAGACCTAGATCTCCAGTCTTTCAAGTATTTTCTGTTTGTGTTGAGAACTCATTATTGCGCCGAAAGGGGTCCCTTGAATACAAATCCGGGGTTTCGCTTAACGGTGCGTTACCTGCGCAAGTTATAGGTCACTGACCAGACTTGAAGCACTGCTACCACCAGATACCTGACCCGAACTGACTAATCAACTTACCTTGACTTGGAGAAAATGACCAGACGAAAACGTATTGAGCGTTGTATTTGACTCTAGCAATATAGTCAAATCAAATTCAAATATAGAAATGATCATAAACATGTGCAAATTTTCTTCACTTAATGAGAGAATGTATTTAGAATATTGAAGAACAAACTAAAAAGTAGTTAAGTGCAATGAAAAATTAATTTATTATCCATGTCTTTGTGGACAACACCATAAAAGGATTATGCATAATTAACCCTTAAATAAATTATTCAAATACCAAGTTGATTAGAAAATTATAAAAGAAAATTATCATTGAATTTATTTTCTATAAGTGTAGATTGAAAATGTATACTAATGAACATATTACTATGCATGATAACTATTTATAATAAAATGATCATTGTCATTAATGATGTACTAATTCTATTTCAATACTCTAATTTTTTTTTAAAGTAAACAAAATATTTCAATAGTGACTTACAAACTCAATTATGAATAAAGACCTGACATAGAACCAAATACCACAGTAACTTGATTCGCAGATCTCGAATGTTCATACGATCGACCAACTGTCACATGGTTGGTTGAAATCTTGACTGAAATAGTGGAACAAGCAGACTCGCTAGCTCTTGCTCTCTTCTTCTTCTGACGCGCAGCAGTACTCCCAAGCAACACACATATTCATAATGAAAAAAATAACTTCCAACAAGAGAAGAACTTCCAACAAGAGAAGAACTTCCAACAATGGAAGACAAATTTTCAATAATGAAAGACAAATCGAACTTAAAACTAACAAAGTTACTAAAGTATGATTCAAAACAGAAAAACATGAAAAGAGTCACTCTACCCATAGTAAACATATTATCACAACTAACATATAGTGCATGTGGAGATGATAATGCGGTGTCTGAAAGCGTATCGAATGCGGGGAGCCAAAGTGATGATGAATCCAACGGAAGAACAAGTCTAATCAAGTTGAATCTGTGTTTATTCAAGTTGAATCAATGTTTATTTCAATACTCAATTTAGTGCATGGAACTTAAAAAGCAAAAAAAAAAAAAAAAAACAATTTAGTACATAAATTTTTAACTAAAACTCAATCTAGTACACAAAACTGAATTGAGTTAAATTTTTTGTTACGCAACTGTTGACGTGGTAGTTATATAATAATAAAAATGACACATCCGCATTAATTAAAAAATCAAATTATTTTGATAACTAGTCACCAGAAAATTCATGCTCTTGATAGCATATTTAAAAATATTTTGAAAAATTATTTGTTTGTTCGATCTAATATGGTTGAAAAAAAATTAATTAATTAAAATATTAATACCAAGATATGTTGGGTTAAGCAGTTGATACGCTTTGGATTTCCTTTGAGTTCTCAGGTTCGAGCCTCCTTGCCGACGGTATGGGGCAGGATTTATGGGTTTAAGGGGAAAGCAAACAACTAACTCAGGTGATGCCCCCACTTGGGGGTGAGAAACACTGACCTTTGTAGGCTAACAAGCTCGTCGCTTATAAAAAAAATAAAATATAAATCATTCTTAAACTCAGCTCCTTTAATAGAGCCAATAATTTAAACTCAAACCAGCAGGCACCCAAAATTTGATTGATATGAATTTAACTCAATTTGATCTATCTAATCGAATTTATGGTCGAATCAGTCAATCGAAATTAATCATATACTTTTTCGGGTTAAATTGAATCAGGTGAATCCACATATGTAATGTCCAAAAAAATTGTTCATTATTTTTTGTAATTTTATGCTAGGAAAGTAACTATCATTTTTTATAATTAAATTAATTCTCAATATAAATATAAATATAAGATATATATATATATATACACACACTTTTTGGCACAAAGTTTTTGGTAATTACAAATATACACATTTTTTGAACAAATTAATGGAAAATCATAAATATATAAAAATTTAATATAATAGGATTAAATGTTAATAAAAGTATATGAACTTGCAAAAACTCACTTTTTATTCCTTGTACTTTGAATAAGACACTAGATCCCTGAACTTTGAAACTTTGAGTCAAAAAAATATTTGTCGTTAGTTGGGGTTAATTACTCTGTTAGTGAAGCTAACATAGAGAGGACGTGTAATGCAAAACAATTAAATAATAATTCTAATACACACGTGATGTTGACGTGACAATCTTAAGAAATTTTATTTTAAAATTAAAACTAAAGTGACAAGTGTCACAGTCTAATTGGTTCACAAAATTTTAATTTTTATTTGTAGAATAATTTTACCATTTTGCTTTGCAATTTGTAAGGGTCTTTCTTTTCAACTCTCTTCCTCCTGCATTCTACCAAGATCCAATATTTGTCTTTACTTTCTTTTTTTATGTTCTAAAACAATTGTTCTTGTTCTTTCTTTAATTTTTCTACTCTACTTCAAATAATTGTTTTTTGATAGAAAATACTGATACTTAAATATAATAAAATTTGTCACACTAAATACACATGGACGTTAAAAAATGCACAATACTAACTAATTATAAATTTTAAAAAAACTATATACTATGGACATTCAAAAAATCAATTGGAAAGAAAATATAAAAGAGTGACATTTTCATGGAAAGTGCAATAAAGAGCAACCATACCAAGAATAAAAAGTTTGAGACTTTTGGGTGAGTAGGTTCCAAATTTGAGACTAGTATTATTAGTAAAGGAGATGATCTATCATATTCACTTTTCTCTAATGTGTATATATGCAATTATTGCCATACCACAAAAGATATATACTTTCAATAATAAATCTAATTACCTGCCATCAAACAAAACCATTTCTCCTAAACATAAATATATTTTCAAATTCCATTTTTCAAAATCGTGTTTTATTATTTAGTTACATATACATATCCTCAATCTCAATTTCTCATAAAATAAAAAATAAAATAAAAAACAGATTTAATGACTTTTGTGTTTAGTCATTTGAGTTAAGATACACTACAAGAAAAATAGTGATCAATGACAGATAATGTGACATACATTAAAAAAATTAGTGATCAACGACGGATAAAGTGACTGGAATTACAATGAAAAATAGTAATCAATGACAGATAATTGACGACGAACATTCCATCGTTGATTACAACGGTTAGTCTGTCGCAAGTTTCACCGTTGACATCAACAGATTATTGTCGCTGTTAATCAGCAACAAGCTTAACAACGACATACCAATTTCAAGGCCGCTGCTACCTCCATTTGCGACGAAATTAGCGTGATCAGCGACGAAACGGTTCATCACTAACACCAACAAATTACCGTCGTTAATAAATAGTGATGACCTTGTTAGCGACTGATTAAATGTCAACACAAAGTCAATGTTGCCTGACAAATTAGTGTGATCAATGTTTATTTGTAGAAATTTATACATAAATATTTCCTTAAAACAATTCAATGCATGTATTTACTTCTCTATAAATCGCGTAGGAGCAATAATTTTACTCCATTATTTTCAATAATAATAATATTGGTTTCTTGAGTTGCTGTCAATAACTACAAATATTCAAAACCATTGACGTGTCGTGTCCTCACAGCAACACCACTATACAGATTCGCGAGGACGCAACACACACAACCACTCCCCCACTGCCAGATCACCAATCGCCATGACGAGTCCATCACACGTGCAAGCCTCACCTCTGACGTGTCCTCCTAATCCACCGTTCACCAGTCACTAAAACAAAAACATAATTATTAAAAAAAATGAAAAGGTGAACAACCACGCCGACCCCACACGGAATCACAGGACCATTTTGTCCGAACCGACTGGTCCACTCCAGTCCAAAAAAGATGACGCAAGCAGTGACAAAATCACTCCATGTGGGCTATCGACACGCACGCACTTCACTTCATTGCTCGCCACGTGTCCGGCTGCGGTCACACCTACAAGCCACCCAGTCTCCATGAACAAATCCCCAAAAAAAATAAAAATAAAAAACGCTATCTCCCACGTGTATTCTAGAAAGCGCCGCCATGTTCCGCCACGTGTCCGACCTCTCCTCTATAAATTCACGCCTCTCCCTTATTTTCCAAGTTTCAAGAGCCGTCGCGCCTTACGAGAACACAACCTTAACATTAAAGTTATTGTTTTGTTTAATACTAAAATGAGCGCCGCCGCCGAGTTACAGCTACCACCCGGTTTCCGGTTCCACCCCACCGACGACGAGCTCGTCATGCACTACCTCTGCCGGAAATGCGCTTCTCAGTCCATCGCCGTCCCAATTATCGCCGAAATCGACCTCTACAAATACGATCCATGGGACCTCCCTGGTATTTTATTTTTCACTTCTTTTTTTTTTAAATTCGATTTAATTTTTATTTTTGTTAATAATTAATTTGAAACTTTTTATTTACAGGAATGGCCTTGTACGGGGAGAAGGAGTGGTACTTCTTTTCGCCGAGAGACCGGAAGTATCCGAACGGCTCGAGGCCTAATCGGGCGGCGGGGACCGGGTACTGGAAGGCCACTGGAGCCGATAAGCCGATCGGACACCCGAAGGCGGTGGGGATCAAGAAGGCGCTAGTGTTTTACGCGGGGAAGGCGCCGCGGGGCGAGAAGACTAATTGGATCATGCACGAGTACCGATTGGCCGATGTTGATCGATCGGCCCGGAAAAAGAACAGCTTAAGGGTACGTTTTTTGTCAAATCATTGCACTAAGACATAGATTCAAAAATTACAAATTTGCCCCTCAGATCTGTTCGGGATGAACGGTTCAGATCTTAGAACCACTTCTTGATGATGAATCTGTGGTGGAGAAATTGATAATTTAAATTAAGTAAATAAAAAAAAACTAAGTACTACATAAGATGAGATTGAGATTGAGATTGAGATTGTGAATGTGACGTAGGCCTTACATTGGAGCTAAGATTAGGCAATTATTAATTTCCAAAAGGGGAAAGATACTCTCTTTTTATCTCAATCATGACCTTTTCACACTACACATAAGAGGAAAGATAAGATCCAATAATTACACTCTCATATGTTAATGACTATGTACAATTTTTTTATAAGAAAGTGTAACAACTGGGTCTCGAATGTGTAATTGACGGTCCTGATTTTGCAGCTAGACGATTGGGTGTTGTGCCGCATATACAACAAGAAGGGATCTCTAGAGAAGCAACAGGGCCTCGCCGGCCGGAAGCCGAGTGTTAGCTTCTCGGGATCGGAGGAGAGGAAGCCGGAGATCATGAAGATGGGGCCAATGGCGCCGCCGCCGCATCCTCCGGCAGCAGCCAACGAGTACGTGTACTTCGACACGTCGGACTCGGTGCCGCGGCTGCACACCGACTCGAGCTGCTCGGAGCAGGTGGTGTCGCCGGAGTTCAATTGCGAGGTGCAGAGCGAGCCCAAGTGGAAGGAGTGGGAGAAGGCCCTCGAGTTCCCGTTTAATTACGGCGATGCCACCGTGGATAACGGATTCGGTGGTGGGGCCAGCCAGCTGTCGCCGCTGCAGGACATGTTCATGTACTATCCGAAGCCGTTTTAGAGATTTAGAGGGAAATGGACGGTGGGATCAGCAACACGAGACGAAGGTCCATGAGTGTGCTGGTGCGGGCGCATGCAGGAGATCGAGATAGTGGGCTTGGTGGAAGTAATGGGCCCATATGGAGTTATTGGGCTAATGGGTGGGCTTACAGAAATGACATGTATAGATGATGTCTGGGTATACATGTAGCTTTTTTTGGTTTTTTTTGTTGGCCTGAAATTCTTAGTATGTTGTAGCAAAATTTCTATTTAAATTTAATGTGGCAGCCATTTCAAAATTGATTACTCATTTTGCAATTCATAATCTGTTTTAGTAGATAAATTGTTGTATTGATAGTTCTCATCAGAGTAACAAAATATTTCATACTCATACTTTGCCAAATAAAACAAATGGTTCAAAATTCACCAATTCATAGTGTTGTCACAAATAACATGTGAGGAACTTTTTTGGGATTGAAAAAATACATTTATTTTTTTTGAATAAGGATTGAAAATATATATTAAGTAAACAATGAGATTAATTAATAGATAAAGAAAATTCTAATATTATTATAGTGGTTTTTAAATTTGTTTGCTATTAAAATTATAAAGTTGATAAAAAAATTTATCTAAGATTACAAACTAAAGAAACTGTGTCTCCTCCTCTTTCAAACAGTTGGCTCGCCGGTGTCAAGAAACAAAGCAGGAACAGGATTAAGAATCCATCCCAAACCCACTCAGTTGTCATTCCTATGTCACATCAAGTCATTAGTTATA
Organism: Pelargonium nanum; assembly: GCA_036897485.1. NCBI lineage: Eukaryota > Viridiplantae > Streptophyta > Magnoliopsida > Geraniales > Geraniaceae > Pelargonium > Pelargonium nanum. Next base: position 3,660 of record JAYMTF010005847.1, on the reverse strand, counting down.
TACTCTATTTGTTCTAAAATGACTATTTTTTTAGCAAGTTATACATAAATTATCAATAGTACCCTTATAACAAGTTAGTGTCCATTAATGAAAATACAAGATCAAATACATTGTTGTTTCCATATTCACCCGCTTGTGGGTGCGCTGCCTTATTTACTGGATGACTGTAATCATTCAGCTACTTTTGCTAACTTTGACAATTTTCCTCCTTATTTTGTAAAGTTTTGGGAGTGTTCTTAAGAAAAATAAAAATAAAAAACTAACTTAACTTTTCATTACTGAGACGGAGAGAGTATATTCCATTTATAAGAAGAGTATATTCCATTTACAAGAGACCTTAACTATATGCAGAGGAGTATGTTCTTATCATGTCATTGTGGCATGTATATAAATCCAAGATACAGATGTGGCATGACAATTGACATATCATTTTACCATCAAAGACCTCATCAGATAAGAAGTAAGGTTTGTAATCTTGCTATTTTCATGCTAACAATATTTTCTGTTGTGACAGAATTTCTAATCCAGATTCACTAACAATTGACTCATTATTCTTTTCACAACTTATCCCATATAAAAGTTGCACTCTTTTCTTTGAGCTTCCCTGTTTGGGCCACAATATTTCTTACTTCTTCATTCTCTGTTGGAAAAATCATATACAACATTTCAGAACCTAATATAAATTTAGATAATATGTGAAAATAAGATCAAACACAAGATTGATAAACACCATCTGAAATGGATGATTAATGCTTGATAATTAGCATAATTAAAGCATCCCACAACATAGATGTACATGAACTGAATTGCATCACATTTCGATAATCAACCAGCACAAAATTTAACATAAGAAAGCAAGCACGGGACAGATGGAAGAATATCTTGTCTACTATTTTGTGATGAAACATGCATGCGCGACATGAGATGAGATGGGGAAGACTACTTAGCGCTAGCAACCAGTGCAGTTCGTGCTCGGGTAAAAGATGAAATCAGTGATCCAAGTTGCAGCTTATCATTGCATCCAAAACTCAACCTGTACCTGTAGTAGATTAAGCCAAAATTGTAATTACTGTTGTCAAGATCCAAGTCAATTCAATACACCAGTAGTCATCAGTCAATAAGTAGTCAGTCCATTGCAAGCCTTCAACATATCATCAAGTACTGCAACATATTTCTTAACCATAGTTGCACAATGAACATACAAAAAGAGGAAAAAAATAAGCTTTTAGCTCAGCGTGGAATTTCATTTAAATGTCATATTGGTCAAAGCATGAATTACATACAAAGAATGTTAACAAAGTAATATTCTAAGCACCGATTATACTATACTCACAAGATTAAAATATATATATTTTTTAAATCATAACCATATTAAAAATCTAGTTGCCATACAAAACACGTTTTACAACTTCATGGCATAATGAACCTTATTTCTAATAAGTAAAGTTATTCTTTGGTTCGTTTTTCTTTTTTTAGAATATACAAAAAAGGCAAGATGAAAGTCACTCTGAATTACACACTTTGGTCAAACATGGCTGGAACCTGGAAGCTCGCAGACAGCAGATATTAGTAATTTACAGTAAATCAACTAGAACTTGATAATTCTATATGATAATTATTTCTTTTTTTTATCTTCCAGAAAAAAATACTAATAAGTTGTTGGCCTTAAACAAAAATCCAAGAAAACTTAATGTGCTTCAAAGAATAAGATTAGAGAAGTGTAAAGGCCTGCCTCAAGTATCCTCTGGTTGTACAATGACATCTATCCCCTTTAGGATGAGATCCCTTGGTGTATGCTTTGGGCATATGATATTATTGTCTTAGTTGATGAGAGTAAAATAGGTCTTGATGCCAAACTAGATTGGTGGAGATAAGCCTTAAAATCTAAAGAGCATAGACTAAGCAGGACTTAGACTGAATACATGGAGAATAGAGAATAAAAAGTTACTAAAACTAATCAATTTATGTATCTTGGATCTATAGTTCAAAAGAATGGGAAGGCTGAAGAGGTAAGAAATAGAATTGGGTGGACGAAACCGAGAAGTCCTTTGTGATAAAAGAATTCTTCTAGAACTCAAGGGCAAGTTCCATATGTTACCTATACATCAATCTATGTTATATGACAAGGACTGTTAGGATCCAAAGATACTCCAAGTCATAAGATGAGGTTGGGGAGTAGGTGGATGAGTAGCAGCATGAGAATAGGATTAGGATTGAATATATTGAGGCGAAAGTTGTTATTGCTCCAGTTGAAGGTAAGATGAGAATAAAAGCTTTGTGGCTCTAGAAATTACTTAAAATCTCTCCAAAAAAACTTGGTTAAAACCCCAAAACATAGGATTTTATTATGCCCCAGTAAAAAACTCCATGCGCAAAATTTGCAGAAAACTATTAATTCTACCATGTCTATTGTTCAAATTCAAAACCGATTTTGATGATGCAGCTCGTCTCCATCAAATGCCATGTAGATTCCAGAAAAACTTCTTCAAATTGCAAAATTTTGAAACTAAACATGTACTGATGTACACCTTCCACCAAGGCTGCACCTCAATAACACATCACAGGCATACATGTCTTTCTGAGGCAAATCTATATGCATAATGTATTAATCTATAAATATGTTCCTTTGTGGTCCATCATATTCTCACAGTGCAGAATAAGACCATGCTCAACTTAAATAATATTCAGAAAATGCATATATATATATATATATAGAGAGAGAGAGAGAGAGAGAGGCATATACTCTATGTCGGCCAAATCATTTATCAACTTCACACGGACATCTGATGGCATCTTGATCTTGAAAACAAACCTATCAAAACAGTGCACTAAAGATGAGGTCAAGCAAAGATATTGTCAAGAGACATCCGCAAAGAATGCATGGTACTTACATAGTCACTTCTCTTACTATGTCTATCAAGGCCAATCCTTTTGTTGTCTTGATTGCAGATATTCCTACATAAAATGATCAAGAAGAATACCAGTTTAGCACTATACTTAATAGTAACAAGAGCATTTTAAATGAAAGAGGAGGTCAAGTACGTCTGAAACAATCTGCAAATGATTCGTTCAGGAGCCAATAAGATATCTGTTGAATATCTTTGGGCAATGGATTTCCTGTGCACAGGTACACTGCTTCTTCTGTTATTTTTTGAGTAGACATATGTGTTGACTGCAAACGTGAATAATGTCATTCTTCATCCTTCCACAGATATAAATAAATAAACAAACATATCAAAACCAACAGAACTAAGAAGCTAGTAAACTGAGTTTCACAAAAAAGAAGAAAAAAAATAAAAGAGTTTAGTAAACAAAACAACATATGCCACAGTCAAGGGTTGTTAGTGCAAATTGACTTTCTAAAAACAAGGGATGACAGATTTTCAAGGCAGCAGAACTCAAAGATGCCATTCTAAAAGTATCGAGTTGCATTGCATATGTTGACTGCATAGATGAATAATGTCATTTTTGTCCTTCCACAAATAAAAATAAATAAGCACCTGAAAGCCAATAGAACAAAGAAGCTAGTAACCAAAACAACAGTTCACAACAGCAAAACTCAGATGCTGCATTCTAAAGCTATCCAGTTACATTATTGTTGAAGTGGGTATTGTCCCACATCGGATAAATATAAAGTGAAGTGGCTACATATAATGGTGC
>JAYMTF010005846.1:0-11038 GCA_036897485.1 Pelargonium nanum | reverse complement strand
CGGACGGAGTTCCCTCGTCGACCTCTGTGGTCGTCCTCGGAGGTGGTGGCCGTGAGCGAATGGCCGAGCGCTGGAGGTGGAGACGGTCGCCGAGTGCTGGAGGTGGAGACGGTCGCCGAGAGCTGGAGAAGGACGGTCACCGAAATCTGGGCCAGATCTGTTGCAGCGGCGGTGGGTTTGGGAGAAGAAGCGGCGGCGAGGTCAGATTGTAAAGCCTGAACTGGAGACGGTCGCCGGAGCTTCACCGCGGTGGCTGACGGAGGGGTGGCGGACGGAGAAGGCTCAAGGTTGAAGAAGAGGATAGGGTGGGAATTTTGTCATTTGTTAATGGGCTAAATTGTAATTTTGGGCCCATTTTGATGAGTTGGTACCCATTGTGATGAGTTGGCACCCACATCATCGCCACGTAGGAAATAATAATAATAAAAAAGTAATAAAAAAATCCACGTCACCGCACTTGACGGATTCCGTTAATCTATTTGACGGAATGTCCTTCCGTAAAACGTTTTCCTCAAACTTTGGGCTACAAACAATCACTTCGCTGAACTTTGGACTAAAGTCAAACACTTTATAGTACAAGGACTAAATCCCTACGTTTTGTATAGTACAGGGACTAATCCTAACCTTATTCCAATTTTTTTTTCCAAATTCAAAATTCAAATCAATCAAATACATTATTTTAGTTTCTGTATTTTTTTTGTAAAAAAAAAAAATCAGAGATGGATTGTATTAATTCATTGAATCAAGATAACAAATAGAAAATAGGAATTGGGCTCTGAAGCCCAATCATCTAATTGGACCTAATACAAAAACAAACGGTTTCGAACCGATGACCCACTTGATTTGTAGATCTATTAAAAGAACCGATGCTAGCAAGTTGAGAAGAAATAGACAAAAAGTCTTCTAAAATAAAATTCAAGGGACTAGAATCCTCTCTCTCGTGTTTAATACCTGAATTATATAGAGCGCTTAAGCCTTCTGCTAAGCAAGATTTGATTACATCTACCAACTGACCCGGCCACCACCCCAACATTTATCTAATCAATCCAAGACCACCCAACTGCCTCCAGACCGATCTTTCCTCCAAGAAGACTGCCCCATTTGAGTTGATCTTCAAGTACGGTCTAGATGGAGGCCGCCATTTTAATTTCTGCATGAATTCTCATATATGAATTTTCATCAAATGTCAAATTTTGTAAACTACTAATTTTGTACATATATATGGATAGATACATGAACTGCAATGAATTTGAAGCTTCTTTGGACTTTTTCAGTCTACAACTTGAAATTGGGATTTTAAGCAGGAAACCTTTTTTTCTTTACTCCTTACATTTTACTTTCACAGTGTTTCAGATACATGTTTGATATCATTCTAGATTTGTTTCAAATCCAAATTATTTGATTACTTAAATTCAAAAGTTTATTAGCCAACGCTAACATTCAACCAAGAACTAGTACTAAATTAACTAATAATTGAAATAGGACTTCACAACACAAGTAATATCTATTGAGTGCCAAATATATCTAAGTATCAATAAGTGCAATTTATTTAAGCTAATAATGCTACCAAAGACCCATATGGGTTGGTTTGGTTTTACTGCAGACAATAACTAGTGGTTGGGGGCTTCAGGCTTCAGCAGCTTCAGAGGTTGTGGTGGCTTCAGCAGCAGCAGCAGCTTCAGAGGTTGTGGTGGTGGCTTCAGCAGCAGCAGTTTCAGTTCCGATGATTCCTTCAAACGAATAGTTAAGCTCACGACAGTAAGTTTCTACTTTCTTGAGATCATCCTTGGGGAGAGAAGCTTGTGCCACAACAATGGTTATTTCGTCTTTTGACTGAGGCTGGTACTCAACCAAGGCCTCGAAACTTGGTACACATATTTTCACCACTTTGTCATTCACAAATGCATTGCTCGAGATTATTGTGGCCTTTCCCATGGTGTGTGTATGTATATTGATCAGATTAGTAACCAAGTGTGGTTGATTACTCTTACCATTTTCTGTATTTATAACTCCATGCCATGCAAAGGGTACATAAATTGGGTAAATGCTTTTCACATTGGTTCTGCTCAACATACAAAATGGATGCAATGTTTTGCAGAGCTATTGAATGAGTTTTGTATTTATCAACTCTTAATATTCATTTCCATCAAATTGTTGTGAAAGTCTTGTACCAATCTCTCTCTCTCTCTCTCTCTCTCTATAAGATAAAAAAAATTGATATACTTTTAAATTGAAATTTCCTTGTGGATTTTATATTCTCTAACTAATTAATCAATTTAAAATTTGATATTACCTTTTCTTTAGGACAGATAAAAATAAAATATGTTATATAACTTAATTGTTTATACCACTATCATCAATTTGATATGATTCAACATCATGGTCCAAATGTCGAATCATCAAAATAGCTTGAATTTTTCGAAAGTTTCTTTCAATGCACAACTCAAAATTTTAAATTTGTGTTTATTCCTCTCTGCATTTTAGTATTTCATAATACGTCTTTTCAATAAAAATTATTGTTCTGGATTAACTAACTCTATTATTTTGATTTAAAAAAAAAACTCTATTATTTTAAAAGATGTAAGATGGTATCAATTAAGTAGAAAGAAATGAATGATAATATAAGAAATATATCATTATAGGATATAATTGTGTTAATTTTGACACAATCCTATCAGAAAAATGATCAACTGCATACAGAGAGAGAGAGATAGGCATTTCTAACACTAAGCAAAACATTGTTAGACAAGATGAGGCAATGTGAACCAGGCCTACCAAATTTTCATTGTTTCATAGATTATATGACAATAACTACACCCATAACACTAATTAACATATCGACCACACTGAACATGGCCATCGAACCAAATCCAGTTGTGCGGCTTGTGCCCTTGATCCAAACCAAAATACACCCTACGATGGGTCGCTCTACCCAGCCTCAATGTCAAAAGGAGACCCTTACCCTCGATCGAAGCCAAAATACTCATGAAAGTCGCCGACAATCCATACCATTGCCCCCTCGAATCCAACCCGAAAGCATTTGTTAGTGCGTACGAATGCTTGTAAAACCGTACTCGGAACATCACACTTACTACAACAGATTACATTGGAGTGGAAGAAGAAAAAAATAAACACCCTAAAGGATTACTCTATTGGTTTTCACATATGCATCAATGTATCAGTCCTTAAACGGATACTCGTGAGGATCAAATAACATTCACATAAAAAAAGTAGGATTAAACCGACAAATCTGCCACAAGTTATTAGTCAATGGAGCAAAAGGCTATTACTCAAAAGAAAAGTCAGATATTCAATTTCAGGATCTATGCTATGGGTAAGAAGATTCAGTATATGGTATATGTTTTAACGAATTTGATTTATATTTTCCCGCGCATTATCCTAGTTTAAACTTGGAGAAGACACTCTTCACGTCTTCAAATACCTCATCAATGGTTTTTTGTGCATCAACCTACAACAACAAATGGAACCCGCAAAAGAAATTAGATTCTATTGTCAGATATCTCGCACAGAAAATCAGATCATCCATTAACATGGAAATAATTGGTATTACCTTTCCAACCTTCCCTTTTGACTCGTAATATGCAACTACAGGTAGAGTGGATTCAAAATAAACTTTCAGCCGTTTTTTTATGGTATCAATGTTATCATCAATTCTTCCCTTCAAAACCAAAGACGTTAAATTAATAAGAGAGGTATCAAGGTTTCTGACTTTCTGTAATAATAAACGTTCAACTAGATAACCTGGTTTCTATTGAGTAGGCGTTTTGTCAGCTCCTCTTCTGGACAGTCAAGAAACAACAAAAAATCTGGTTCAAGTTTTATCTGCGAGAATATGAGAAACATCATTACTACCACTTATACATGAAATCTAATAATTATCGAAAAACTTGAGAAACAAATATTTAAACTGATAGCTAACAAAGTTAAAAGCTTACAATGTTCTCAAATGCAGTACGGTTATCTTCATTACGTGGGAAGCCATCAATGATAAATTTCTTGTTCTCACTTTGCTGCATTGCCTGTTGCAGAAGCTTAACAGTTACCTCGGCAGGGACAATCTTACCTTCTTTCTTGTAGTTCTGGATCATTTCTCTGTAACCACATTAACAATGAAAGTATAAAATGACAAAAGGTCAGATGGTTAAAATACAATAGTATTTTATGCAAGGAAAATGCAGCCAATGCATTGCTAACACAAGGATAATAATACTAAGACATCTTTCAACAATATGTATGATGATCATCTAAAGTGTAAGAGATGTAATAGGACGAAAGAATTAATATTTAAATTGCCAACCCATTCTCTGATCCAGACTTAATTTCTGCTTCAAGTAGATCACCAGCACATAGATGCGTATACCCAAAATGCTCAACAATTTTAGGACACTGGGTGCCCTTTCCACTGCCTGGGCCACCTGTCATATAATGAAATATGATAAACTCGAAAGCTGAAATGCCAACAAACTAATGAATAAAAATCATCAAATTCCTATAATAATAAAAAGTTAAAAAACAAATAATAAAGAATCATGAAATCATCTCCATATAGTAACAATGTTCTTGATTCATTGTTAATGTCGGTAGACAACAATCTCAAAATGTGTCTTGTTTCTCTAAAACAATTGTCCTAGCATGAGTGCCCCCTTTCTTTATTAGGAGGTTAGTTATACATGAATAACCAATAATATCCCTATTAATTGAGTTAGAATCCTTGAGTTTGTTACAACAAATGCAAATAAGGGTAATGAGGGCAAGGGCAAGCCCCACGCTAACTTATTGATCCTTAATTTTTTCTAAATGAATACAAGACAGATAATTTTTAGAAGAGATGGTAAATAATTTTTAGAAGCTACATTTATAAATAACCCAATATACACAGCGAGCTAGAATCTTGAAAACAACATATCAACATGAAATAAAAATACTAGAAGAGTTGGCGATTGAACAAAATGGCACTATACAGAAGCACATTTAAGTTGTTCTAAACACGTGATTTTTACCATTCTAATTTAGTAATGCAAGACAATAATGGTATTAGCATTACGGTAGTTCTGGAATAGGCCAGATTCAGTAGCTTATGACTGGAATCCGAGTTCAATTAAAACAAGTAGCCAGGAGTGCCACTAGACCCCTATATATACGTTTGCACTCTTTTAAATTTGAGTTTAGACTATACTTTGGTTGGAGAACATATTGCAATCAGAGGCATAATAAGACAAGAGGCCATACTCACATGCTTGCATGTCTGTATATATGAATGTCAGATGTGATTTTTATATTGAGAAGTTGCAGAGTAAGAATAAAAGAGTTGTGATTGGGACTATGAGAGTGAGAGAAAAGCAATCAACATAGAATGACAATGGGGTAGCCAGGTGACAGGAAAATCTTGAATCCAGGGGATGCAAAGTATTGAACTAACTGACTAATATGGCATTTCAATAACTAAAGTAAACTTCTTAATTAAAATGAAAAAAAATATTTCTTAAAAAGATATCAAAGGATGAAGATAAAAATGATGCAAAACCTCCTCTCTGAAATGAATTTTCTGAACAGTGCCAATTGCTTGCATTATTTAATCACTATTTACACACAGACACAATATCACCACATCTTAATTATTGGAAAAACAAAACAGTTGGATGGGAAAACACTCACCTAAAACAAACACAATAGATGCCACATTTTGGAGGTTTCCAGTTTCCTCCTGCCACTACAAGAGATCAGATCAAAATATTATTTCACTCTCATCAGGAAAGCATAAGTAAAATTATGCAATTACAAGCAGATAGATAACTGATATAGCTTTATAGATCACCAACTGATCAAGCAAGCTTGGTTATTGCAGAGTTAAATCATACACATGAAATACATCCAAATGTCAGATTTGAAATACAAACCTGAAAAGGAGGCAAAGGGCGGAGGTTGATGGCGGAGGTTGGTGAGACCTCGGACGGTAGTGTGATCGGAGTAATCATGGCCCAGAAGAAGACGGCCAAGGGAACAGCCGCTGCCGCCGGTGACGATGCTTGGACTCTCGCTCCTAAAAGATCTCTCTCGAGTCAATCGTTTTTTTCTGTTCTAAAACAATATAAATTAGTAAATATAATATAGTTTTTCTTAGCAAAGTAAATATAATATAATTAATTTAACTTTTTATAATTGGATAATTATATAATATTAATGTAACTTTTATTTATTTATTTGCATATATAATATAGCATGCAAGAAGCATCTCAACTTGTTTGGTAAAGAGTTGTACAACAGGAAAATGGCATGACAAATACCTAATAATTAACGTATCATTATCAGTTTAATTTAATATTAAGAAGTTAGTTATGTTGATCTAGTATTAGATAGGCTTAAACATATACTCATTTTGTTGAACATGTATGTATCATCTTTTTTATTATACTCATATCTATCTTTATTTCTAATGTACATCTGTTGTAACAAATTTAATAAATACCCATTGACTTATTATTGATAATTCATATATAACTAATTTTTTATAAAAATAAGACATTTATTTTGAAATAAAAATATTAGTCATGAAACATAACAATTATTTTGGGACACATGAATAACAATTTTGATGAAAGTTAATATTGATGGGCCAAGAATTAAGAATTACTTTTGATGAAAATTAATATTGTATGTATTTGTTTTGTATATCGTGTTTGATAACCGTGATAATTCAATAAACATCCTTATAGTTCCCCTTACCATAATTATTAACTATTGGCGAGCATTTAGAAACCAAGCACGCATGTTTCAAAGAAAAACGATGTTCCTTTTTTTTTTAGCCCAATATCAGTAAAATCTTAATTTAAATGAGCAAACGAGTTAATACACGATTTATTGCTAACACAATTATTAAGGACCGATCTTGTGCGATCCTTTTCCAAAATTGCGAAGTATAAATAGTATATAACAAACAATACCGACAAGAAGCATAAAAATTAGAAACATGAAATGTCACCTTAACATAATAGTGGATGCCGTGGAATAAAGTGTAGCAATTGTCAATGTTAGAATTCCTATTTACACCTCGTTACACAATTTAGACAAAGCATCATATCTTCGACAAAATTATAGTACACTTTACTTCGTCACTCACGAAAAGAAAAATAAATTATTATTTCACTCTAAATTAGTCGGGTATGAACCGTTAGATTATAATACTAACATTTAAATAGAGACTACAACTGTAAGCTTGAAGATTCACTTAAGTTGATCCTCTAACATGATATCAAAGCATTCGAGTTGATATCTATTATTAAAATGTGACCGGATGTTTATTATAAATAATCATATATTAATAGTGAGGAAATTCGTTCACTTTACTATACCTGACACTTAAATGCCGATGTGTATATGAGGATTTTACTTACCCTTCGAAAGAGATTTAGTTAGGATAAGCTTTTTACAAGAATTGAGCGTGATCAACGAAAGAATTTGTGGGTTAAAAATATCAGTATCTTAGATGACAACAGAAGTTGTATTTCACTATCTCCCTACTGTTAGGAGAGTTGAATATGCGTACATGTGAAGCTTTTCCAAGTGTATATAGTGATAGTCAAAGTTGAGATATTTATTGATTTTGGATTGTAATGAACAAGGCCATCATTCTTGAATGTGTTGGATCCAGCAGCCAAATTGGCTGCTTAGGAATCTACATAACACCAACCATTGAAAAGCCACTACACACACTGTTAAACCACTTGCCAACTTGCACTCATGAGGAGCTTTCCTATATAGCTATTGTTCTATAGATGCATCTCCACTAAGGTGGCAATCGGTTGGATCGGATCACATCGATTTGAATTTAATTTGAACTTATTTCAGTGCAAGAAACACTAAAATGACCGATTTGTTCAATTCAGTCGATTCTTTTGCAAGAAAAATCATATCCGATCCGATTTGAAATTGAAAGGATCAAATTTTTCTCAGATAAGATTTTAAATGCCCCGGAATATTCGGATCCAGATTGCCGGCTCTATTCCTACTATCCCACCTTTGTTTGTGTGGGTCACTTCTTCTACCACGTTCATTATATGGGGTGTGGGCTGGCTGGCTGGCCATGCATCGTAATCAACCAGCTAATCCTCATCTTTGAAAAAAAACTCAATTATTGGGCGATTATTCCATGCATGTGACATGCTAATTCACTTTAATTATCATGTATTAAGAGATATTTTGAGCATATAAATTGTAGTATTTCACAAAATACCATACATTACTCTGAGTTTGCGAGCCAAATTTGTGCCAAATGGCAACTTCAATCATAGTTCATGGAACATTTCTTGAAACCCTCTTGAGCTATTCTCATCCCTCTCACCCAATCTCAAAAGTAATTTTCACTCCCAACAGTTCCTCGTACTCCTCTGTTTTGCAATCCTACGCTCGGAACCTCCGGTGCACCACCGCCGCCACCCGGAAACCGCTCTTGATCCTCACAGCGACGCACGAGTCCCATGTCCAAGCAGCGGTACTTTCCGGCCAAAAACACGGCCTACAAATGAAAATCCGCAGCGGCGGCCACGACTACGAGGGCGTCTCGTACGTCTCCAGCGTGCCATTTTTCATTCTTGACATGTTCAATCTCCGATCCATAGACATTGACATAACCAACGAGACCGCTTGGGTTGGTTCCGGAGCCACCCTCGGCGAGCTCTACTACAGAATTGCGGAGGCGAGCGGCACGCACGGCTTTCCCGGCGGGATCTGCCCCACCGTCTGCGTCGGCGGGCACTTGAGCGGCGGCGGGTACGGGAACATGATGAGGAGGCACGGCCTGTCCGTGGACCATGTCGTTGACGCTAGATTGGTGGATTCTAGGGGGAGAGTTCTTGACAGAGCTTCCATGGGAGAGGACATGTTTTGGGCCATCAGGGGCGGCGGTGGAGGAAGCTTTGGCGTCATTCTTGAGTACAAAATCAATCTTGTTCATGTCCCTGAAACTGTTACGGTGTTTCAGGTTCAAAAGATAGTACTTGATGACCAGAAAGCAACGGACATAGTGCACAAATGGCAACAAGTTGCGCCTAATCTCGACAAAGACCTCTTCGTCAGACTAACACTTGACGTGGTGGCCCGAAATGGCGAAAAGAGGGTCAGAGCCTCGTTCATGTCATTGTTTCTTGGTGACTCGAAAAGACTCCTTTTGGTCATGAACGAATGCTTCCCTGAATTGGGTCTTGAGCAATCCGATTGCATCGAGACCAGCTGGATCCGGTCGGTACTTTTCTGGACCAACCGCCCAGCAAACACCCCGCTCGAGTTTTTACTCGAGCGGGGTGTTCAGAAGCATTCGTTCTTTAAAAGAAAATCAGACTACGTAAAAGAACCGATTAATAAAAAAGGGTGGGAGCTCATATGGAAGAAACTGATAGAGCTGGAGGAAGTGACTATGTGCTTCAACCCCTACGGAGGAAGGATGGGTGAGATTCCGGAGTCAGAAACTCCAATGCCGCACAGAGCCGGGACTCTGTGGAAGACTCTGTACGCAACGACATGGAACAAACCAGGGACGGAGGTGACAGAGCACTACGTGAATATGATGAGGAAGCTATACGAGTACATGACACCATTCGTGTCGATGAACCCGAGAGAGGCTTATTTCAATTACAAAGACAATGATTTGGGAGTGAACAGAAACGGGAAGAGCAGTAGCAGCAACTTCTGGGAAGGAATGGCCTATGGAGTGAAGTATTTCAATGGGAATTTTGACAGGTTGGTGAAGATAAAGACGAAGGTTGATCCAGGTAATTTCTTCAGAAATGAACAGAGCATCCCAACCCTACCTTTGGGGAGGTTGTAGTGGAGAAGATGGCTAGGGTCATTTTCGTACAAAATATTGCTTGTAACTATCATTTGTTAGTGCTATCTATACATGTAAAGAATAAGGTCCAAATGGTCCGCTATTGATATTAAAGAAACTATTTTTTATATATAAAGGAAATGGCCATTATGGGTCGATTTGGTTATGTTTTCGTCTCTAAAATGTTTTGAGACCATTATGTATTTCAGATTCAACCTAAAGTTGTTTTTGTGTACGCTGTTACAGATTGGTGGGTTCATGTGCGATTAAACTGTACCTAACATAATTTGATAATCATCACTCAAGGTCATTTGCTGAAATGAAGACAGTGAGCTATCTGTTGAAGATGTATTTTTCTAAACAATTTGCGGTTTTAACCGACCCATCCTATATTTCATGCTTATTGTGACAAAATTTGAAGGCCCAATTGTATAAATAAAAAGCTTTTGGATTCCCATTTTTGAATAAAACGACTAAACAAGAAGGGTACATATTATAACTTCTATATATCATTCAAAAACTTATGGGATTGGAGATATCTAATACTATCATCTGTGGCCGGAACCAAACAATATTACAGGGGTAGGCACGATAATTTACAAAATTCATTCATCATCCCATGTAATCCATAAAGTTCACTAAAATACTAATATATTAAATCAAAATTAAAATACACTATATATTGCGTTCTATATTTTATACGTCAAGAGTCAAAGACTATGGAACTCATCTACGAGTTCTCATGTTTTGAAAATGCTACATGCAATAAGAAATGAAATGATAACTATTTATAATAAAAACCCTAAATATGCATAAACACAAAAATTAACTAAAAACAAACAATAAAGTAATACAAACAAGACAGCAAACAAACAACTAAATATGGAACATAGATAAGCCAGCTAATATTAGGCTTAGTCTACGGCAAACTTTGTGGCCTTCTCTCAAGTGAGAGTAAAACCCCTATGGTTTATAGGTGAGTTTAGGGCTTAGGCGGCTATCCTTTTTTGCGTTATTCTGGTCTTTTGTTGGGTTCTCAGTTCGGTTTCAATGGTTAACGACAAGGAAACAATGGCGACTGGTGTGGGGGCGGAGATCGTCGGTGCTGGGTCTAGGTCGGGGACGGACTGGCCGATTGGGATGGGGAGAGGTGACGGGAAGGGGAGGAGAAATGGGTTGATGTTTGTCGGCTGGGGG
>JAYMTF010005845.1:0-11039 GCA_036897485.1 Pelargonium nanum | reverse complement strand
TCTAGAATTGTGACAGCTGTACCTTCAAGGTACAGCTTTATATATATATATAGATTTTTCGAGGCTATTAGAGTATACTAAAATTGGAACATAATGGAATCATATGAACTATAATTAATCTTCAAATTGTTCGGTGCGGTTACTTGGACCGGCAAGGACTCGTGTCGCTCTCATTGCAAAATGAACATAGACAGTACCACCATGCATGCCTCACCCCTCGCCACGTTGAACTCCACATAACCTTCTCAGCTTATATATATAAACATGCATGTCCGTCCCAAACCAAGACTGCCCAAGTAATTAAGAAAAAAGTGAAAAATAAAAAAAAATGGCGTCGGAACAGCAAAGGTCAAGAGGTCAGGAGAAAATCAGTGAAGGACAGCTTGGGAAGGACCAAGGATTGGGCGGTGGTGGAAAGATCGGCGGCGGTGAGAGCGGGTTGTTGGCCGGGAGCGGTGGGATGGGTCCCATGGGCGGCGGTGGGGGAGGACCAGCTGGCGGTGGAAGTCACTTGGGTGCCGTCGGCGGTCACGGCGGCGGTGGCGCCGGAGGAGGTGGAGCTGGGCTGAGTGGGTTGGGTGAAGACGCCGGTTGGGACGTGACTATGGGCCCCAGACCGGAGAAACGAGCTGAAACTAAAGGCGATCGAGACTAATGAAATTTAAACGTAGCAATAGCTAGTATAGATAGATTAGCTTAATAAATATATTATGTATGCAATAATAATGGCTAGTATAAGTCCTTTTATTTTATTTAGCTCGATAAAGAAGGTGGAGTTGGATTTTTTTTTTATTTATAAAAAAAGTTGGTACCTTTGCAAATTTGAGGTTCAAGTCAAATGCTTCAGTACTTGTCTATATTGGAAGAGCGGTCTTCAAATAATTGAAACTCACAAAAAATTCTATGCGATCAATAGACCAAAGATTGATAAATATGAAACACGACCTAAGTTACATGTTAAGCAAATTTTATTTAACCCATTAGTATATATCAAACTCCCAAAGTATACGTGGATACTCTTAAATTCTGTGAGCCAAACATTTTACCATGGATATTGGAGAGGGGATAAACTGAAGGTTGATAACAAGTTGATTTTTTTTTTTGAACTAAAATTTACACAAAATATTCAATTTTATAGTCAGATAGAGAACTTGAATTATCACATAAGGATGGTGAGCTTTAGAGAGGTTTAAAATTGAAGATAATGAGCCCTCCACTTTATAATGAGGAATATTTATACTCACAATCATGATTAGTAACTATGTATCTCTCAAATGTTGTAGAGAGTAGAGAATGACTTGAATTTCTAGTAAATTGTGTCTAGCAACCTTGGAAGTTTTAGGGGATATACTTTGTTTGGTTTTATGTTCTTGGATGACTATACTTTGGGTGAGCTTCTCTGGGAGAGAATAGGCACAAAAGGATAGGACATTGGAGAAATTTTAACATGTTTGGGAATTGGGAGGGGTAATGTTAGATTTTGGGTTCAAGTCGATGCGTGGACTTTAGAAGGCCCAAATCTGAACGTGCTTCGTACAATGGGCCATTAGCCTAGAAGCCCATTTCGATCCAAATGTTAGATACTAGAACCTACATACAAGTACAAGACACGTGCCGGAGCGATCTGCGTGTCAACAGAAGAAGAGCTCTGATGCCCATTCATCGCCACGTCACCCTCTTACGCATCTATCACCTCTTCTACGGTGTGCTGTGCAGTGTTGTACTACAACAATACTCTCTACTCTTCTCCTAGTATCAATCCTAGTCGGCTAGTCTTATTCTTATATATACACTGTTAATTGAATGCATATACATACACAAAACAAGCTACAAACAATTAAAAGAAAATGGCATCAGAAAGGCAAATGGCAGGAGCAGCTGGTTTCGGAGGGGGTCAGGAACCACGGAACCAACAAAATTCAGGCGCCGCTGGTTTTGGCGGCGGTCAGGAGCTTCCGGCGGTTAATAATCAGCAGCAAAACTGGTCAGGCCAAGCTGGTCAAAATTACCAAGGTATATATATCTTCTAGTTCTATATATGGATATGTTTTGCAGTGTGTCAGTTATTAATTGTACATTAGGAGTAGGTGGAGGACAAGAACAGATGAGGAGGGAGGGAAGGCCCGGGGATGAGGAAGATGTGATGTACTACTATCAAACTGAACAAACCCAGCCTCCTCCTGCAACTGGACTCGGAACGGTTACTGATGCTAGGGTCTCCGAATATTTTGCTGCCACTGATGCAACTACTACTCCTACTGAGAAAGGAACTGGAGCAGGGGACAAATATATGTTATAGGCTGTTTAAATTAGGTCCACTCCTCTTGAGAGCTTTTCTTTTCAGAAAGCTCTAATAAAACCATGCTAAGTTGAGTTTCATGATTTGCTCTCCTTTTCCCAAGGAAATGGCTTAGATGCATGCAACCTACTAAATAGGACTTCTTCTAGTAATAATTTGCACAATCTTAACTGATTGCCCTGAGATATTTACCACAAGACCACAAAGTGTGAGTGCCAAATTGAAAGAACCTACTAACATCTTTAGACCAGATTAGTGGCTTGTTGCTAAAGCAGTAACTAGAAGTCCAAGCACAAGGAATGGCTGGGCACTGGCCTGAAATTTTCCCAAAACACAAGTTTATTCTAACAGTAATCATATCAAAATGATAATTCCTCCAGTTAATCAAGAGAAAACTTCAAATTACCTGATATCTGACATCATACTTAACAGGGTCCTTCAGGAAGAAGTTAAACTGCAAAAATGAACAAGAGAAATGAAATCAACCATTCAATGTTTTCCTATGTAAGAATTATCCTACTAGAAAGTGCTTCACCTGAAAATAAACTTGTGGGATTATCAAAGCAAGTAGAGCCAAGGCATGATATGGCTTCCCAGCCCCCAGGAGATAACCTGCAACAATCAGTAAATTTTATGATGACATGAGCTTCAATCAGATGCATTCTATCAATTCAATTAACACAGCAGTTCCAGTTACTACCAGCAACTGTTATCTGGGTTACATCAATAGCTCCAACACAGATCCACTTGGCTGTTTCCGGTCCAAAAGCTACTGGAATCGACTGTTTGGCCGCAGAAACTGTTAGGTTACCATTTCTAAGAACCAAATACAAAGAATGCAGCAGAGAATAGTGAAAACCTGAAGTCCAAGTGCCCTATCCCCTTCAACACTTTTAAAGTCATTTACGATGGCTATGCCTAGCTAAAATTTGAAATTGCAAAAGTGCATTAGTATAAACTGGATCATGCTAACATGTTTACTGTAATGACAAATTGATCAACATACTCCAGCTATGCTGTACAACAGTGTCAGAACAATCATGTCAGGTGTAAGAGTGCCAAACAAAGATTGACCAGCCCACCTAAAATAGAGATCAGTGGGTTTTTGTTATACAATGAATGGAAGTCTATGCTATAAATTCTTACACTAAATCTGAGATTTTTCACAGTTCCCTAAATTTGTATAGCATACCATGGCAAACCAATGTAGCTTACTCCCATAGCAAAGTTACCAATCCAACCATTCTGTTTCAGCTGCAACCAAATGTATACCATGATCATCATTTAAGCAGATTTCAAAAATAGAATGTTTTGAACTAATCTTGGGAAGTGATAAACCACCTTCAGAGGTGGAGCTGAGTATATGTATGAAATCAACGATCCGCCAAGAGCAAGGTAAGTAATTATAGGAATGTTATGCCCTGCCTACAGAGGAGACGATAAATAAGAAATTGCTAAGCAATAACAGCAAGCAAGTACTAGTTGTTCAAATTACTTACCCACACATCTAATATACCAGCCAAGCCAAGGCCTCCCAAAAGCAGTACCCAGATTTGGGTGATAACCTGAGAGAATTCTGAGAAATATTACTAATGAAATGGCAACAGCATTTGTACTAATGCACTTTAAGTAAGCTACATTACACACCTCGTTTTCAGATATCACCCCCGAGGGAATTGGGCGATAAGGTTCATTAATCGCATCAATTTCTCGGTCATACCAATCATTAAGTGTCTGTAAAGTGAAAGACACACACAAGTTATATAATCTGAGTTTGAGAATGTCATCAAGATAAGGAAACCATGAGAGCAGCACCTGTGTATAACCCGCGAGAAATGGCCCGGACATCATCATGCAGAGAATTGACTTGGCAACATCCTCCCGAGTCCAGTGGAAGTTTCCTGCATATTGAGCATATTGAATCATAAGTGATGTACTATGCCTGAAAGTATGCATCATAAAAGTATGAAACTGTTATTTCACTTTGCTTGAAGTGTGATATCTTAATTACTATAGCTATAATAGATGTTGAAGAAGTGGTAGATATGGGACTTCACTGTACTATTAAAATGTAAAACTGAACAAAGAACTCCAACCCAGACCAAAAGAGAGCAGAGCTTGAAAAAATGTTTACTGCATTGGGAAAATAGTTAACCATTTGGTTAAGTTTTTATTAGCATCAATGAATTAGATCAGTTACTAGATGAACAGAGAGAAGATTAATTCACTCCCTAA
Source organism: Pelargonium nanum (assembly GCA_036897485.1). Lineage (NCBI taxonomy): Eukaryota > Viridiplantae > Streptophyta > Magnoliopsida > Geraniales > Geraniaceae > Pelargonium > Pelargonium nanum. The sequence continues at coordinate 6,505 of JAYMTF010005845.1, read as the reverse complement.
CCCTCTTAATATTCCAACACACCTTAAAAAAAAATTATACACACACTCTTGATCTAATTCACAATAATAGATCCTATGATGATCCTATTAATCTAACAATATGCCAAAGTAAAGTACCAGAAGCAGCTGCCCCACAAACCACTCCCCAAACCAGTGGAGGCCAAGTGACAGGCTTCGTGAGTTGGAGACGAACCTTCCATTTATTCTGTAAACAAATCATATGATCAGCTATTGTTTAAAACGGCTTGTAACATTAAATGGCTCTATGTTCCCTAAATCCCAAGAAATGGGAGTAAATATTACCCTGCCTTTGAATTCCCATTCTTATTGAGATTATAGAATTGAAGAAATTGCGCACTTAGATATGTGGAGCTGAAAGTTTACCATTATAGGATTTATTTCAAATACATTACATTCAAAAGTCAAGAAAAAAAATGGAAGGAAATTCAAAATGGGGTTACAAAATAAGACACTTCATATAAATTGCTTGTTCTAACAATCATTGCAATATCCTCATTCACAAGTGAGATCAAATATAGACCAAAACAAAGAACTCAGAGAACAAAAATTGCAAAACACTTGAAAAATGATTAAATCCAGTATCGATGACTCACAGATTCTTGCGCAGCGCCTTTGATTCCAAGAAGCTGATTGAAGCTCGATCCACCAGGAGCTGGTGCCTTATCAGGTATCTGAGATTTAACTGTCATAACACAAACACACATAAATACAAACAGTTGCCAAGCATTCTACATCAGAATCTTCTAAATAACCTTCAATCTTTTGTAGTGTAACAAATAAAAAAATGAAGAAAAAAAACCTCCATCTGTCTCAGTCTCAGTCTCAGCTGCTCTAATCGTAAACCTCTGCCCTGAATAGAACACAATACGTGTGTCTTCAACATGCCAGCTCAGTATAAACTATAAACAGATTGTTTCAATAAATGCAGCGATGACAAAACCACAAGAATACAATGAAAAATGAATCTGAAATTGGTAGTATCAAAGATACTCAGATTTTTTTGTTTTCAAAGTGATTGGACTAACTGGTGAGTGAAATGGAAATAGGACGGAGACGTGGTTGACTTCGAATTTGTCCATTGTTGATGCTCGAAAATCTCGTGGAAGAGACTGTGTTTGCAAGAGACGCCATTAGAGAAGATTCGATGATTTCCTAATTTGGAAGTTGAAAGCGATGAGCAGAAGATGAAGACGGGCAGGGATGGAACCAAGAATGGCCTGATTTGCGCTGTGCTGCGAAGCATGTGCTCGTCACTGCGACAATGGTGTGGGTTGTTATATCGTATACTCACTTCCACGCTGTTACAACACGTCGCACGATATGATTGGTTGTTTTTAAGTTGACTTGGCGGCTGAGCTGTGACTATTTTCGGAAAGAGAACTATGATTGGTCTTTCTTAATTTGGAGCTGTTTTGTGTCAGCATGTCACATTTTGTCTGGTCAACTAGTAAAAGGGTTGAGATCTTTGAAATTGTAGTAGGGTTGCCACGTGCCAGTACAGGACATGACACGATCTCCGGTACAGTTTTGTGAAGTGTGACATTTTCTTACATAGTTATTGACTTATTGTGCATTAATGTGCCATAAGGAGATCTGGTGAAGTGTGACATTTTGTTATATATGGGAAGGTCATGTACTCTGAGTGAATAAATGTGCATATTACATTTTTTTCAGATTTGAAAACAGAACTTTTACAATGCACATTGAATTCAGCTAAGCATGAAATGAAATTTCGAAATGGCCAATAGTATTTTCCCCATCTTCTGGGATTAACATTACAATTTGTAACATCGATCTTATACATGAAAAAACAAAATAAAATTACAAAACTCAGAGCATATTATTATACCACATATTGGGGTAGCATAAGCTAAGGTTATACAATATGCCAGTTTAGTCACTGGCCGGCTACGAACAAAGTAGCCATTCTACTGCTACAAGCTGTTTGCTAAACTCAGCATGCAATTACAATATAACCACTGAGGGTCATCGCGTTGCAGTTTTCAGAGCTCATCTCACTTGTGCATGCCTGACTACACAACTTTCAGGTTTCATGGCAAAGTATCTATATCAACCCTATTGGAGGGGAGGGAAAATTGTTGATATGGCTTCCACATAATATTACTGAAACAAAGAGGACGACGATGAAGGACAGCATCGGTTGCCTCCACTTCCGACTCTATAGGAACAATCAAGTATGAACCAAGTGCACATGTGTTGCACATCAACTATCCACTACATCAGGAATCATTGGATTGCCCAGATAAACCTGTCGCATCTCGTCTCTCCAAATCTGTAGGCATCAAACACATTCATTTCTTAGTAACTTGGCTCACACATGAAAGAGAAAAATGATGTCAATGATATGTAGTGCAAGCCATCTGTCAGTTTGCAATCAAAGAACGTTGGATGGGAAATCCTCTCTCCAATCCACTACGGAAAAGTGAAAGAGTTACATTAAAAGCAAACAATTAAGCTCATACCGTGTTACGGAACTCCAGACGGATATAAGGAACATTTGTTTTGCGGATATCATTACCATCTGGCCCTCTCTTGTAGTAATCTTTCCCAATCCAGTGTGACTGAAACAGAAATTTCACTAACTCAGCTACATCACTCGAGTAGAAGAACAAATACCGATGTGTATCATTTCCATTGTTTAGAAATCATTTGCTTTTGAAATATCCAGACAGGCATTACGAACGAAATGACAATAATTCCTTGGTGAAATGTCTACTGATGAAGAGGAGCAAAAGATCACCACTCTTGTTCAATACTTGGTTTCACTTACAAGACAGGGCATGATACGTACCTTGAGAGCATGGGAGAAACCTGATTGGTAGACTGAATTGCGAGCAACCTCACACAAATCACATGAACTCAACTTCCAAACCTGTGAAGTAAATGGGAAGCATTATATTTGGAATATAGGTACAGCATCTAACTTCCCCAGAAAGAAAAAAAAAAGGTCAGGAGAGAAAAATTACAGAAGCAGCTATGCTATATTCTTCCACCAACGGTTCTTTTGTCAAATGAATTTGGAGTGGATCATCAGTAGAGAGTGACACATTGAGACCACGTAGGAAAAAAGTAGGAAATGGGTTCCGGTGATAATCCAAAAATAGAGAGTTGTTGCTCAGTGGGGACATACACAAACCAATCTGTTGAAAATCCATAATAGCCAATTAGATATTGCAAATAAATCAAGTGTATGTTACAAATTAAGAAAAAAGTGCATCCTTCTTACCTGTGCTAGATAGTACAAATATTGAAGAACAGGAGATTTTCTCAGATTGATCCCATGTGCAATGTTATGGGCAGTAAGAAATGTTGCAGCAAGATGATCAATGTCACCAGCCTAATACAAACAGAATACATGAAGCGTCTATACCGGCATATGTTGAATTGTTGACACGAAAGAAGAGCAAAAGATTAGTATCATACCTCGCCAGAATGTGGACGAAATTTGATAGTCGTCATACCCTTGGACTCACGAAGCTGAAAACATATTTAAGCAGTCAGCAGTTGGTCCTTAAAATACAAAACATTGGCATTCAGTAATTTTACAATCATTTAAACAGGGGTTGAAAATCTAATCACAAGGGGAAAGGCGAATTTTAGAAAAATCATATCCTTCTTTTCCATTTAGGAAAAGCCAACTACTAATATATATAAAATGCTTTTTTCTAAAGGCTACAAACCTTATTTAATGTGTAGAGATTGGCATAACAGTAATATGCATAGTATGAAAATGCAGGATTGAACACATTGGTCCATTGATCTGGTGTGGGCATGTGTTTTGTGGGACGTCTTTCAGGCTTGCTTTCATCATCAACCAAATCCAAACCAACAACCTGCAGAAATAAAAATAAAACAGAAACAAGGAATACATCAGGGAAAAACATAAATTGGCAACATGTGAACATAACTAAAGCATAATAGCCTCAGGTTTAGATAATTTAGGTGTAGACTGAATCATAGATTAAATTTAATACAATAACGAGGATAGTTTTTCAAAGAAGGAATTTGCATACCTGTTTCAGAAAAAGGTGCAAGTGAGGATGTGAATCTGGATTCACTGTAACCTCAAAAAGCGGAATAAAGATATTATCAAGTATGTTCTGAAAGGAAGTCACAATCCCCATTTCCTTGTAAATATTGTATAGCCGTGGAAGCTGGAAAAGCAGAATGAAACCACAATATCTTAAGAAAGATAAATATACCTAAAGTTACAAGGATTCTTAAGCAAGTCCTAAATTGCTGCCCGGTCCTGAGAACCAGATATCAACAATAAAAAGATCAATGGGCAAGATCTAGGGAGATTATAAATACCTGAATCAACCAAACAACATTCTCACTATACAAATCATTATTTACTATCCAGCTTGCCAGCTGATCCCACTCACTCTGCTTCCTACCATATATTGATATTCTATATTCAGCCATCTGCAACATCAAAATTAAGAATCAGGCTTGATGAAAGCACACAAACAAATACAATTCAAAGATCAGAAGCACGTAACCAAACAATTTATTACACTTATATTAGATAAGTTTTGATTTGGGGCGTCCCTCAACTGAGGGATATAATGGCTGTGCGGGCCTTGTGATATGGTGAAACTTTAGCAGGTCCACAGCCTTCACTCTTGGCCTCTGCTTCATTGAATGCAATGAAGTTTTTATGGGGGAGAATGGATTCAACAAAGCTCATTAAAATTACCCCGTCCCAAAATGATGCCCACTTTCCGTTTTAGTAAGTTAGCAACACATGAATTACCAATAATATCCCCCAATAAGTTAGTTAGAACCACTTAAATTTGTTACAAGTTACAACTGAGCCATGAGGGGGCAGATGAAGAAAAATTAAGCACTAAATATATTATCCTTAATTTTTGCTCACAAAAAAAGAAGGGTTAAGTGGACACTATTTGGGATGGAAAGAGTAGTTGTTATCAAGCGCCTCCTTGTACTACCTCAGTTTCATACATTTCACTGATATTAGTTTAGCATTGCTAGTGAAACACTGTTCTTCCTGGCTGGAGGGAGGTAATTCTGATGTTCTTTCCCTGATTATAGAGATGGTTCAGGTGAAGTAACTAGAAATTTATGGCAGAGTTATTGCAAGATTATAATACTTCATCAATGCCCCAGTCAATCTACTGCATGAGCTTATGCCTATTAAATCAGGTATCAATTTGGCTGTTCAGGTACATATTCGAGTAGGATGCTATACTTAGAAATGATTTGACATCTTGGAAAACAACTTGAGTAAGAGTTTAGTCAGAGATTGGTGGTCAGTTGTACTCATATTAGGCTTGGTCTTGCATACAAGTGAGGTAAGAAATACACTCATGTTAGATTTATGGCTAGCTTTTGAAATACTGATAGGATAGACTACACATATTGAAACATGAAGATCCTATCAGGAGTTCATAACATCTGGGGCAAGGATATTATGATTGGTCAGTTGCTTCTTGCATGTAAGTTAGCTTTTTGCTGGAGCTCTCGATAAATGCAGGTGAAATTAGAGCAGGAGAATAATTTAATATCAAGCTGAAGAGAAATCGACTGAAGATTATATTTTCAGTGTCCATCCTCTCTTTACATGAACCGGATCCAAATGAAAAGAGAACAGCCAAAGCACAAACATATGTTTCAATATAACTATGAACAAAGCAGTAAGCACCTGATATTTACTTGCAGCAAGATCAGAAAAAACTTGCTTTGTCAGCTCACCCAAAAAACGACCTGTGAATAAGACAATGTAGTAATTCTACAATCAAAATAGCTGATGCTGAAGAAAACAAATGCATCAAAGAAAATATGACTTGAACTTTCTATTAATAGAGGAAGCAAGATAGTCATCAAATCTCCAAAACCCTGTTAATGTGGGTTTATATGGGAGTTTTTAATTAAAATTTTGAAACACAATCATCACTCTCTCATTCTAAATATCCACTGAAACCATAAGAGAAAACTGAATGATAAATGAAGTTTCAAGTATGGAGCAAAAACAGTAAATTTCACGTGCAAGATTTTAACCATCTAGAAGAATCTGTTTAGCATAAAACAAATGCTGATCTCATAATGCTTGAGAAAACTTCAACTAGTAATTTCCTGCAAAGAATTTTTTAATAGTGAATGTAATTCACCTTTCAAAATTATGCCTTCACAATCAGGATATGCAAAAATATCAAGTGTGTATGACTTTATACCCATTACAGAAAGAGATATAATGCAGTTAGATGAAGATATATCAGACCTATGACTTTGTGTTTAAACTGAAAATAAGATTGTGATGTCAGTAATGATTCAGTAAAAATGACAATATAGAAATTAACACGATACCTTGGATAAGATTGTCCTGCTTAAGGAAAATCTCTCTGAGCCTACTTTGACCACAGGGATTATACTTGAGATTGAACTTATCAAAGCGATGAAATGTGCTCTTGTCTGCATGTACATCTAACAGATCCACATTCAG
>JAYMTF010005844.1:0-11040 GCA_036897485.1 Pelargonium nanum | reverse complement strand
GCCAAGCGACGTTGGATGTCGCCGACGGCTTCGGAGGCGACCATTGGCGTTGGGCGCGCGCAATGGACTTTGGCACCACCAAGCGATGTTGGATGTTGCTAACGGCTATGGAGGCGAGTCTTGTGCCGTTCGGGTTCCTTAGACACATGACTTTGGGTTGGGCTTCAAAGTCAAGAAACTCGGTGACGTGGCACTCAGGCGTCACGTGTCATGTTTTCATTTGTTTTTGGACTTCTAATTTTTTGGGTAGCATCACCACTTTTAACAGTGAACGTACCTTTCTTTTCATGAACCAATTCTTGAGTTGTAATGATGCCACGTCAAACATAGTTCGGGTTTGAACCAATATGAGCATTTAAGAATGATCATTTGGAAAAATATTTGGTCTTGAAAATACGGCCAAATAAAGAATCTGGAGCGGACACTAAACATCATTCTTGTTTACCGAGCAAGGCAAAATTTACATGATAAATTTCCCTGAAACCTAGCCCCCTTCCCACTTCCAAATGCAGAGCCGCTTCCAACTCATCCAATGTATTGACTGGTTGTTTGGAGTCTTTGAACCCTACCAAAAATAGCCAATGAGCTGCTCGAGTTCTTGACACACCGCTTTCGGAAGGAGATAGACTCCCATGGTATAATTCGAGATAGCCTGAATCAATATTTAATTAAAACCTCCTTGTTGGCTTAGGATAAGAGCTTGTGTTGCCATACACCTGTACGCGAGCAAATTTTATCGACAACTTTCATGAAAACCTTATTCCTGTTTCGGCTCATTCCCATAGGGGCACCCAAGTACTTCATAAAAGCCAAAACTGGGGACACACCAAGGTAGGAGACAATTTGGTACTAAAGCAGCACCGAAATTCTAGTGGTGAAAAAAATTCTGATTTTTTCAAATTGATTTTCTGACCCGACCTCGCTTCATAGAATAAGAACGTCTTTCACTTCTAATGCTTCCAACTCCGATGCTTTGCAGAACAAAAGCGCATCGTCAGCAAAAATAAAATGGGAAACAGTTGGCGCCCCCTTGCTGATCCTGCAACTCAAAATCATGTCGGGCGCCTCCTTGGTCTTTAAGATTGAAGATAAACTATCTATACACATTAAGAATAGGTAGGAAGAGAGAGAGTCTCCTTGACGAAACCCCCTTTCTCGAGATAATTTCATCGATCTAAAAGGTCATTGTTACATTGAACACGGTACCATACTGATTTCACAATTATCATGAGCTCAATTCAGACCCGAGTAAAACCGCAAGTTGTCATCATGCTTGTCATAGGTACGACAACTCTACTCTATGTAGGCTTTGGACATATCTATTTTAAGAGCAAGTCAACCTATCTTATCTTGAGTCTTTCTGTGAATCCAGTGTAAGATCTCATTCGCTATGCACATGTTGTTAGAAATCAACATCAATATGTTTCTTATTAGCAAAAGTACCATTTTTATTAAGAATTCCTCAAAAAAAGAATAAAAGAAAACAATATAAACTCTAAAAGAAGGAAAATGTAAAGGCTTATAGAGGATTCTTAGAGAAAAGAATAGACTAGAGAGGGGCGATCATCCAGTTTTGAACAGACCATGTGATTGCTTGAGTCGATTTTGGGCGAATGTTGTAGCAATATTGATGGATGCAGTTTGGATTTTGTTGAATAGCATAACCGGCTCGACGTGGAGATCGCTGAAGATTATGTCATTGCACACAAGCCATAAATGCCAAAGAGTTAAGTTCCATAACATGATCCAAAGCGATGAGGTTGTTTACGCCGGAGACAGGTTGCGCAACGAAGGAGGAGAGCAAGAACAGATGCTAGCTGGAAGCATAACATCAGTTGAAGGCTCATATCCCAAACCCGCCAGACCCAACGACAATTGATAAGGAGGTGAGTACTTGTTTCGTAAGCCAAGCCACATAATCTGCATACGCAATGTGTTAGAGGGATACACATACGTTGATAAGAGGCTATGGTTGATGATTTCAAGACTCGTGATGCCCAGACCTCCTCGAGGCTTGGGTAGGCACAAGGTCGATCATCTCACCTTGCATTAAGGTTTCTTATGCGTATCTCCGCCTAAAAGAAAGTCGTAGATAATTCATATGACTATTGACTTCAAACAAATAAGTGTTTAAAATTTATTCTCAAATCATACGACCACTAAAATTTCAACATGATCATTCCATCCGTTAACTCAGGCGGATTGACAGTTTATGACCATTTTTTCCTTTCAGTAATACTCATTTTCATTTTATTTTTGTGTTCATTGTTACAAAATTAAATACCCCAAAATCATTAATCGGTTAAAATTACATTTTTGTAATACAAAACCCAAATTACAGTATGCAATACCCAAATAAAAGACCCAAAAGGAACGAGGGACATCAGATAGGAGTGTGACTTTGGCAAGGAATCTAAGAGCCGTTTTACCACACCCAAACTAATCCTCATTCGAGGTTTGTTCACAGTTAAAGCCTTCACCTCTCTCCATGGGTGTGTTGAGCAGGGATCGAAAGCAAGCGCTCTTCCCACTCACGCAGTCTTTGTTGCCAACTGCGCCACTATCCTTGGGTATGACTTGGATTTTGTCTTGCAAAGCAATATGTAAACTTCATATTCTCTCCTTCATCTCCTCTTTTGCATGAAAAGAATTGGGAAAACATAAAATCCAAGTGGTATAAAGTGTCTTTGGAGAACAAGTTCATTCCTATTCATTCATAAATAAATAAACACAAAACAACAATCTGTAAACAACTTGGAAAGGAAACCTGAATGAATTAATTGCTGCAACACTTGCCACTCTAAAGTTACAAACCATCCTACAACAACGTTTTAGCAAACCAAATCACCTCCACAATCTAAAATTGCATCTCCAAGCTTTTGTCTATACTCAAATCATTCTTCTCTTCCAGCTTTGCTGTACAACCTGCCATACTGCAAACACAAATAATTAATCTTACAACGGCTCTACTTCGATTCCCAGGAAACGCTGCAACCGGTTTCCCACTGTCATGTCAATAAAAGTTTGGGAAAGAACAAGGATATATGACAACAACAAACCAATTTTCAGGAACTGATATTTTTGAAAAAATGACAATCCAAAAGAACAAACAAATATAATATACAAAATAGGCACGATTATATTTAGCTAACGTGACGTGACATGACATGACATGACAGCAAGAAGCCAATTGTAGTCGGGTGCCAGGGAATAAACCAAAGAATATGACCAATTTTTGGGATTAAAACTTTCAAAAACCCAAGAGACTTCATCTAAAAAGACAGTCCAAAAGAACCCATTTAAGCCTTTGAAATATTATCGGTTAATCCTGCTCTTGGATGCACTTAGCTATTAAGTAGTATTGCTTTTTTGACTCCCAACCACAAGATTCCGTACTTCCAACAAGAATTTATCAAACTTCGAAGTTGTTGACATATCAGATCATTTTCATCGTACTCACTCGGGAGAAACTGGAAAGAAAATGTATTTCTCAACCATCTAATTTGTGCTTAGAACAGACAAAGCTACTATTTGTCATTGTAGTTGCAAGACTAGAAGCTCGGGTGTGCATTATTCGGTTACAATCGAAAAGCAATTCGAATTGAAGTAAACATAAATAGATTGGTTTGATTTTGATTAGTAAAACTAAATACTCACACTAATCTTATTTTAGTATATATAGGTTTTAAGGTCAAATAGGTCCTACACTTTTATAAAGTCAATGTTCTAGTTCTTGTACATTAAATAAGTCAATTAAAAACTTGACCTCCAACTTTACGGGTCAACTCAGTCTCTGCCATTAATTGGAGTAAAACTTTTTGTTAACTATGTTGACATGGACACAGACGTGGAAAGTACAAATAAGTATTTAATTATTACGCATTAATGTGACAAGTTAAATATAAAGATAATGTAATGCGTGTCACAAGTTAATTGGCCTGACAAAATTTTAATATTATTTTATATTCTTGACACATGTCGTTATAAATTTATTTAACTTTTAAACTTGACATACAAGCACCACATGTGTGTAATTAAATAATTATTTTAAATGACACGTCAACACCATTAATAGTCATTAACACAATCTAACGACAAACTATACTCAAAGTTCGATCTAAGTGACTTATTAAAGTACATAGACAAAAATGACAACTTTTTAAAAGTTCAAAAATCTAGTTGAGCTCAAATATATCATATATGTGTGTGTGTAAATATACACAAACAAGTATTATATACATTTAAAGAATATGAGACATTATTTTTGGCTTAAACAAAATCAATACAATTATAACATGACACTTCATTAAAATATCATTTATACTCACCTCAATGAATTAGTGGGAGTGGAACGACCCGTTGGATCCAAAAACTTAATGAGATGTCTAAATCTCATTGGCGGCTTAGCTTAAGCCAAAAATCTTTTGACTACAATCCCATTTGTTCTGATTTTTTTTTTTTTTCATTTGTTCTGATTCAATATGTGAACTTCAAATAGTTTCAGTTTAGTTCAAAGATTTAGATATTGTTCCGGAAAAAAAATCCAAAATACATTAAAATCGTTTCGTTTTAGTTCTTTCCATTAAAATAGGTGACTAAATCCGTCAAACTAAACTAACACCATTAAAAGTTTATAAAATATTAATATTTATTGTTGACATGAAAACAAAAAAGGGTATAAAATACATTTTTATTAACTTTTGACATATTGACTATTTTTCCCAAGTTATTCTTTAAATTGTTAAAAATTTGTCATGACTAGCGCACCTCCATTAACTACATGTTTCGCTTTTCTCTTTTTCTAATCAATTACTATGCACCCACCCCCAAAGATGTTGCATTGCGTCTAAAAATGTAACGTCCTTTTCTATTAGCTTGGGAATTACTAAAACTACTCCAAAATATCTCAAGCCCAATTTCCCACTTCCGTTTTCGTATCTTAAACACCTTTCACGTACCCTGTTTTGATTGCTACATTTCCTATTATTATCCTAATAGTCAATTTGTCATTTTGTGTTAAAACATGTTTTTACTTCTTCTATTTCCACGTCAACAATAAATATTAATTTTTTGCTAATTTTAAACGGTGTTAGTTTAGTTTGACGGATTCTATCACCTACTTTAACGGAAATGACTAAAATGTAACGATTTTGATGTACTTTGGATTATATCATAATAATATCTAAATCTTTGGACTAAACTGAAACGAATTGAAGTTCAAGGACTAAATCGGAACAAATGGGACATAACATGGACTAATTTGGACATTCTTCCTTGTTTTAACAGTATCCTATATAATATGAACTGATAGTCAAAGGCACCCCCCTAACTAGAAGGAACGAAATATGCCTGAGTCGTAAAATAGTACTATATTCCTTTGGGGGTTAACACGAAATATTGATTCATTACACGATATTTAGACAATTAAATTTTTAGAGGTGTGTCAAAAAATTGGATGTGTACAAACCAAAAGAAATACGTGTTAAAATTTATAAATCTACTGCAATGATCTTGACAAGTCTTCGTGTTTTGAAATCCTCGAGATTTCTTCTCTCTGTTATCTTATCAGAAACTCTCAAGTTTTGAAGAAATGTGTCCATAACAGTATACGTACAAAAATTCAACAAGGTGTGCAGTTTCTTTCTATAAGAATAAAAAACTATTTCGAAGTCCCAATTTATTTTTTTTTTAATACGCATTTTATGGGACTATGGTTGCTTAAACAAGAGGCCTCAAGTTTGAGGCCTTGTGTATGCAAAAAATATTCTTCAGCGAGACCTGGATACACCTAGGGAGACCGGAAAAAAGTGGGGTCTAGCTAATATAGATTTTGTGAGGACTAACATGCATAGATTATAAAATTTATAAAGAAAATTTATTGGCTACGACCCTAGAACAGTCAAAATTAGACAAGACTTAAAATTACCTGTACATGACGTGTTTGATATTCCACTAAACAGCACCAGGTGCATCTCTCATGCTCATATTCAAACTGTTTCTCATAGTTCGTCTTCCGATGCCTGCATTGCCTTTTTGCATCATGGCAACAAATTCGCCATAATCAATCCTCCCATCCTATAACAACACAGAGAAGGCATTAAAGCTTGATCAAAAGATAAATGCTCAGCTAACTAAACTATGCTTAATGCCGTACTACACGCAGCACGGCAGCAGTTTGATTAAGCTGAAATATGAAATGCAAAGGAAATATACAAGCCCAACTCCACTTTTCTACGAATTAAACAACTTAAAACGCACTCTAGGAAGTTTGTTTAACTACATGTCACAAACCAAAATGACAGTTTACTTTGGAAACTAAGTTTGTGTTTGGATTCATGGATTTGATTTGAAACTTGGGATTGGAAATATGGTATACCAAATACAATTCTAATGTTAAGAAAAGTATGGAATTTCAAATGACATTGTAAGAGTTGTAATCTGAAATCGTATGTTCTACTTCTACACATGTTTTGAATTCTATTGGATTTGAGTCAAATCAAAATCCAAATTATTGGTGCTTCCAAACATTGAATTGGGATCAAACCTAGAATTTCAAATCAAATCCAATAATTCAACCGGACCATAAGGTTCTCTGAGAGTTAACACGTAGTGACATTTTGCTACCATTCATTTTGACAGCCAAAAGAAACTTCTTAATGTCTTATAAATTTAAGATAACTTACATTATCTTGATCAACTTCTTTGATAATATCCTCGAGGTAAACATCGGTCATGTTGTGTTCTGCACAAGCTTGCTGAAGCTCGTCAACTGTAATATAACCACTTCTATCCTTGTCAAAGTATTGAAATGCAGCAACAAGATGTTCCTCGCGTTCTAGTTTGTTAAGATGAACAGTTGCTGCAATAAATTCACCGTAATCAATGGTTCCACTGTTGTCCACGTCAGCCTGAATAACAACAAAAAAAATATAAATCTAATTGAAGATAAAATTAAAACGCACAAGAAAAAAGTCTACCGAAAACACACAGGAAAGAGCTGAACGAGCATCTTACCGCGTCCATAAGATCACGTATCTCTGTATCCTTCAAGGTAGAGCCATATCTTCGAAGACCAGCTTTAAGCTCGTCAAATGTGATTGCACCACTATTATCAGTATCCATTGCTGTAAACATTTCTCTCAAACCAGCAATCTCCTCCTCCGAGAGGCTTTCAGCTATAACCTGACATAACACAAAAGTAATGTTCATTTTTAGTTTTTAACTTTCAACCGAGTATTTTAATTGTTTAATGTGATTAAGCAGTTTGCTTCGAGAGAGAGAAAACAAACTCAAACTTTCAAGTAATTGATAAATATTCCATTTGGCATCCAAATTGCTTAAACGCGTTAATTATCTTATCAAGTGAACATTCCACATAAGATCTACGCACATACATTCACCATGGACCTCCCCGTAAAGCCATCTTCTTTAATTTATTCATTGCAGAAAATTGTTTGAGACGAGAAAGCACAGCTGGATCTAGCGCCCTATCAGGAGCAACTCCATTTTCACAGATCCAGGGATGGCCTGTATATATGGAAAAGTACATATCTCAGTCTACAATTATTTTTAAATCAAAACAAAAGTTGATACAATGAGGTATAACCTACATAAAAATATAATTAAAAACTATATATATATAAGGTGAATCACTGCTTTGGCAGCACATCTTTCTACTTCTCATGTGTTTATTGCTAAATAAACTCAGTAATCATAGGGTCAAACAAATTATTTATGAGTCCTTAGAATTCCACCAAAACAAGATGGAAAATCATAATAAAGAGGCTTTATATAGTTTGATTTGATTGCATCCTACATGAGCTAAAGATTGCATGTTAAATGTCCAGATATGAATCCTACCGTCAGCTGCCTCAAACTTTTGCTACACAAGTATACTGCAGTTCTTTTTTTTTTAGTTTCAGTAAGTAATCAAAATAGAGATGGCAATTTGGACCTGAATCCACGGTCACATAAAATAGACCCCGGGTTAAATTTCAGGTCAGAGCAGGTTTTTCATTGGAAATTTGCAGATCGGGTTAGGCAAACCCGCACAAACCCAGACTTTATACGTAAAACCCGCAAGTCGCAACTTGCACCTCTTGTGGGTTAGAATCGGGTTATGCCTTTTCAACCCGGAACCCGAACTGCCAGCTCTAAATCAAAACAAAGAACAAAAGACAACTTGAAGAAGATAATCTTTAATCTCCATTTATAGTAAATGGTACAAAGTTACAAATAACTAATATCGTGTAGAAAATCATAATGTAAACATACATAATACTTCATGAGCAGTCAAGCGGTTGGTAGGTTGTTTACATAGCATCTTCCTGATGAGGTCTTTGGCACTGTCAGATATTAGGGGCCATGGTTCCGAGTCAAAATCAATATGCCCCTTCAACACCGCATCAAAAATGCCCTGCTGTGTTTCTGAACTCCAAAAAGATAGCATTTTCAGTACATGGCATAGAAAACACGGGCGGCACTGCTGTAATAAACCAGATCAGACATACCTGCCCAAAATGGTGGTACACCACTAAGCAATATATAGAGTATGACCCCTGCTGTCCAGACATCCGCTGCTGGCCCATAATGCTTAAGGAGTACCTCAGGGGCAACATAATATGGGCTTCCAACCACATCAGTAAAAACTTGACCTGAAGTAAGGAACCAAATAAAAGTTCAATATATATGTATGTATGTATGTTCGTATATGTTGAATATAAAATTAAAATTGGCGCTTAAACTTTCAGTTGAGTTGATCCTCTTCATGGTATCAGAGTCAGGTTGACCAAAAGGTAAAACCAACCTGATTATTGAAAATTTGATAAAATTCCGGCACAAGTATAAAATTAAAATTGAGGCTATAACTATTAGGTTAACCATTTAGTTGTCCTCTACAATATCTGCCAGAAGTAATGGAACTAGAGCAACGTTTGGATTACATTCCCATTCTTATTCTTGATTTCCATAAATCTAATTTAAATGCTACCTATGTTCTTCGGTTACTATCTATAAGTAGTAGTTTACATGAAATGAAGGATTTGTAATATAATATAAAATTATATTCCCCTAATAGCCATTCAAGTCCAACTGATAAGAAATCCATAGAATATCTAAAATGCATGCCTACATTAATTATAAAAAGTAAAGAGAAAATGTCAAGCCACAAAATTGGATCCAATGAAAAACTTGATCGACTAAACATGCCATAGAAAAGGTCAAGACGGTGCATTTGCTCCTAACATTCTATATTTGCATCTTAAGTCTACAAGAAGAGAGGAAAGTCTACCTGGTTTAAAGAAAACAGAGAGCCCAAAATCAATGGCTTTTAGAGAGAAATCATCATCCTTGTTAACCAACAAGAAATTCTCAGGCTTAAGATCTCTATGCATAACGCCCAGTGAATGGCACGTCTCGACAACCCCTACAATTATCCTAGTCAATTCAGCTGCTTTCCTTTCGGTGTAATGTCCTCTCTGGATGATCCGGTCGAACAACTCACCACCACAACAAAGCTCCATCACAATATGAACATATAAGGGATCCTCATAGGCTCCCTTGATGGTTACGATGTTCTTGTGACCAGCCAAATGGTGCATTATCTGAATCTCCCTCCGAACATCCTCCACATCCTCTTTGGAAATCAACTTCCTCTTGGAAATGGATTTGCAGGCGTACTCAACACCGGTTGAAATTTCAGTGCACAAATAAGTAGTCCCGAATTGACCTTGTCCTAGCTTACGGCCCAAAGTGTATAGATCACGGATGTTAGCAGTCTTATGACCTAAAACATAGTAAGTCTGGTTATCCGCGCCCCTCCTCATGGTGTGGTCCTTCTTGTCGGGGATGATAAAGGGTAAGTTGGTATCTTTTTTGGGGGTATCTTTAGAAAATTCTTCGGCTATAAGTTGCTCAGTGGTTGGGGAAACACCGTTAGAATTGGAATTGGAAAGATCAGTGAATTGGGTTTTCTTCGAAACAGACTGGTCCTCGGGCTGATTGTAGCCCTGGTTTAGTTTACCCCCAGAAGATCCACGGCATGTGTTGCCCATGAAACAATCACAAATCCTCACAATCTCTTCCTCATCCAATGATGCCTTACCGGTATATTACTGGAATAAGACCCAAAACATAGGCACACAAAAAAAAACAAAAAATTATAATGGAAACAAAATCAGTCCAATCTAAGAATCACTAGCTAAAGTCTTAACACACACACACATGCATACATATATATACATAACGATATCCACAAACATCAAATCAACAAATTAATCAAACAACCTAATCCTAATATGCATACATATCAGATCAAAGTTACATATCCATTATAAAAGAAAGTGAAGGCTTATGCAATAAGGTACAGTAAATAGAACCCAGAATCCATCTTTCTCCAAAAGAAAAAAAGAGAGAAAAAAGATTTGGTTTTTCTCTCAAAACAAACAGAGCTGCAACGAGCCAGCAACGACCCATCTTACAAAAGGGCTTGAAAGAGAAAACCCGGTAACAGAACATAATAGAAAGATCCATACACACATACATATATTGATATTGAAATTAAAAACAGTAAGTAAAAAGAGAGAAGGAAAAGATCCAGCAAGTACCAGGCCAATCAAGAAAGGAAAGAAATGGAGGAGAGAGAGAGAGCCAGAGGTTGGGATTGGAATGGAAGAACGTTAAATGATGCGAAATGATTCCATATTTTTAATTGAGAAATGTTATTTTGGTGTTGCTGAGAAAGATCGGAGAGAGTGCTGACCAGCTATTCACTCCTTCCTTCCTTTCTCCATAGACTATAATTTATATCTATTTTAAGTCTTATTTTTTTATGACATTTTTATATGTTTTTTCACGTTAACCAATTATTATCACTCACGCGCCTATAATTATTAAAGGTAAAAGATCCTTTTTAGTCCCTAACTATCCAATTTATTCCACTGGGGTCCCTAAACTTTGATTTGTTCCAGCATAGTCCAATTTTCTTTTTTTTGTTCCGGCATGGTCCCTCCCGTTAACTCAAGTAACGGATTCCGTTAACTA
>JAYMTF010005843.1:0-11041 GCA_036897485.1 Pelargonium nanum | reverse complement strand
AATTTAGTTTTGGAACAGAGGGACTATTTAGTTTATAAATACATACAAAGTTTACCTTATAGACAGGACCAAACCCTCCTTCACCCAACTTGTTATCATCAGAGAAATGATTTGTAGCAGCTTCAATAGTACGGAAACAGTAATGAGAGGACTGCATCGTTAACATCTCACTCCCCACTGCACAATCAAAAACATAATATGCACATTGAGTTCTAAAACATTTATCAAAGGATAGCCAAAATTTGCATGCCATGCCATGCCATGAACATTATGGAGTACTTATATATAAATAAGTTGAGTTATTTTATTCTATTTTACTCACCACATTCTTCTTCTCCCACCTTCTTTCGCCGTGCTCTCCACTTCAGGAAACCGCAAACTATGACCATCAGCGCCGCAGAAGCAACAGTTGAAGCTACAATGGCAACGATTATGCGCCTTGACAACTTTTCTGTATAAAACACATACGAGTTATAGACAGTTTTTTAGATAAGCAAGTGTGACAACGTCTAAAACTCGAACCTGAGACTTCAAGAGAAACAAGTTGATATATATACACTTAATTTACCTTTAGAACTCTCCTCATAAAACAAGTAGGACTCGTATCTGACAATACAGCTAGGAAGCAAGACTTTTGCTCCTATTTTGACCCCACAACAAACCGGAAAATGAGCCACCGCTCTTTCCAGGCAATTCCGACAGTCGGCCGCCGATATATCCGGCGTACACTGCGCCAAGCTGTACACACTTCGGAATTCTGATAACTTTTCCCTTTTCTCGGCGAACATCTTGATCTTCCCAATATCAACACCATTGTCATTTCTTGCAGCACAAGCCACCAATTCATGCATATTGCGCTTCAAAAGTGTCGCGAATCTACTTGGATCATGTGTGACGTTTTCATCGCTCCAAATGGACTCGATAGGATCATCCTCCATTTTGGAGAAGATGTACTTGTCCGAGTATCTCACCATGCACTCGTTGTACCAAATAATCGCTCCTTTTGCGGCTTCACATTCTTGGACTATCTTTTGGCTCGCAGCTTCCACGCCCTCTCGGCCCGGTGGGGCGGCCACGTCGCCCCGACAAAGATATAGGCCGTAGACGTGGCCGGCGGAGGTGTTGTAGAAGCCGTTGGCGGTGGCGGTGGCGGTGGCGGTGGCGGCGGTGAGAGATGAGAGAAGGTGTTTCAGGTTTTGTTGATAAGTGGTGTTTGGAGAATATGTGGTTGTGTTTTGGCAGTGAAATCTTTTGGTGTAAGTGATGGTAGCTTTAGTGTGGAACATAAAGGTGAACATGAATGGAAGAAGCAACAAATTAGTAAAGGAGGTGCTAATTGAGGCCATTGTGAATGTTTAATTACTAACCAGTTGTGATTGATCTAATTAATTAATAATTAATGAAATCCTTTAGATGCAAGCAAGGCTTCAAGAACTTGAAATTTGCAACATTTATATATAGCAGTGGTTGTAGGAGATCACTTGGAGTTGTTGATTCACCGAGTATATTCTAAGCGGTTTCAGAGAAAATGCATTGACAAAAAAAGGCATGCAATTATACAATGTACATAAGTCAAATTAGAACATAGTGTCCACTTCCTTTTCTAGGTAACGTGTCTTGTCCGCCACTTTTTTTTTTGAGAGATTCAAGAAAAATGCCCATCTCCTTTAAATTTAAAACTTTCGTGATGAGAAAATTTTATTTATCGTTGTGTCAAATTAATATACAACAAAAAATAATTTACTATATATTAATGGTAGGTTCATTATTTAAGAACTTTTAAGCTATATGTATAATACTATAATGTAAGTATCGGATTAGTATTTTTCAATGAAGGACAAACTATTATTCAAGAGTTAATATCAAACCTATAGAAGTCAAGGGATAAAGATGAACATAAAGCTAGGTAGTTTTACTAATTCATAAGCTGTCTGATTTGTAGAACAATTTTAAACAAAATGAAACTGGAACTATTAAATAATTAAAAGTTTAGCAATCAAACACTAACAAGCTCATTAAAATTGAATTCAACACTCTAATTTTGAAAGCGTCGCTAATAGATTGAGCATTCAATTCTAAAAACAGACGATTCCATGCTTTTATGGGATTAGTATTTTAACTATACTACTCAATCTTTAAAATAATCACTAGAAAAATAAAATTTATAGATGACAGAATGAAGGCCAGCCAACTTTTTTATTTTTTGATAAGCGAACGGGACAGCAGGTCTGTGAGGCCTCCGATTCTCACCTCCTAGTGGGCGCGTCACCCTGTTAGTTGTTAGTCTCTCCTTAAATCCATAAATCACATCTCATACCGTCGGCAAGGAAGCTCGAACCTGAGATCTCAAAAGAAATCCAAAGTGTATCAACCGCTTAGCTCAACGTGCGTTGGTGCCAACCAGTCACAGTTCCCTAAATACTTTTGTTTCATTTTTGAGGATCATTACTTTTCACATGGGACCAAATAAACATATGTAGATGGATGTGTAAATTTTGCCATTCTGGCTTAAGGTTGTTGTCATTTTGGCTCTCATATAAAAGTTTTAGTTAGTGGAACACTTGAAACACATGGGATCAATAAGAGACGTTTCGTTCATTATTTCCTGTAGTAAATGAGGAAAAAAGTTCAGATCAATCGATAAAAAACAAAGTCTGACTAGAAGTCAACGATGATACCTGAGTATTAAACTATTGAAATAAATTGTTTTGTCAAGATAAGCCAAACTAATACTAAGATAAGACCATATTAAAATTTAATATTCACACCAATGAATCTATAATGATATAATGTATTTAATTTTTTTATAATGGAATGTCGCAATATTTATTAGTGGTTTAATTTGAATAAATTGATTTGTAGGTAAAATCTAGGATTAATGTCACCAATGGTACACGAACTTTGAAGTTATACCCAATTTGCTACACCAAACTTTGAAAAAACTAATTTAGTACATGAAGTTTCAATTGCAACCCAATTCCATACATACCGTTATCTAATTTAACTGTGTTGTTAAAGTTTACTGATGTGGCATGTTGACTAGATAAATTGCTGATGTGGCAAAAAATTGTAAAAGTCAATATTACCCCTATATAAATACATAACTGTGAAAAACCCTAGCCTTTCATTTACCAGCAAAGGTGAGGGAGAAGAATTGGTGCCTCTGCTCCCATAGTCAACACCGCTTCTTACATCATCGCCGAAGACGACATAACTTGCTGGCATCAACGGTTTCGTTTTGCTACGGCCAGCTCCGATACTACGGTTTCGTTTTGCGAGACAAGATTCCGCTTTAAAAAGGGTTTTGAAAGACAATATTTGATCGGTTGATCGATCGATTTTCAACTTGATTCAGATGAGGGGTTGTGGGAAGGAGATAGACGATATCGAGGATCACCCAGCGACGCCGTGGTCCGGCGAGCAGCTTCACCGCCTCTTCTATCATCCATCTGCCACCACATTTTTGTTTTTTTTGAAACAATCTGCCACCACTACTATATCTATACCTCTACTCTCTTTTTTTTCTTCATTGTCAAATTTAGTTTGTTTATAGCTAGGTTCTTTTATTTTTTAAGTTTGTAAATTCTAGTTTCTGATGTATATTTTGTAGGCTTAACATTTTGATTATGATATGTGTATTTGTATTCTTTCTTTGAGAAAATAAGAATTATTTTGATTTGTATATAGTTTGTTTGTTTGATTTTATGTTTTGAAGATTCTAGGCTATTGATTTTGAGATATATGTTGCTTCTTTACAGTTGCTAATGAAGCTGACAACGTATGTCCCTCTTTTACGGATATGGATCATTCTGAGTTTTTTGAAGTTGATTGTGCATTTATTCTTGATTTAAAGTGGAAGTGTGGAAATGAAATTACATAAGATGAACTTGATTTCTTTAAAGCACCTTGATTTTAATTCAGCCTGATTAAAATTTGCTAATTAATAATTTGAGTTTTCTCGCAATGATCCAGCCACTGTAACAAGAGTGAAGATTAACAGAAAAATAATTTATTTTTCTGGTCTACCCTTAACATGTCATGTCACCTGTTTGTCCATGTCACCCTGCCACATCAGCATCTTTTAATGGTTTTCTAACCATTAGATAACTATACGTACTGAATTGGGTTGTAATTGAAACTTCATGTACTAAATTGATTTTTTCAAAGTTTCATGTACCAAATTGGGTATAGCTTCAAAGTTCATGTACCATTGGTGACATTAATTCTAAAATCTAATTACTCTGTTCATATTCACTCAATATAAAAACTTGATATATTTAATCATCATTCCAAGTTAACTCATATGAAAATGAACATGTAGACACACCAATCATTTAGTTGCATGACTAAATTTGATTTATTTAATGTTGTGTCTGATAACTTAAATTTGATTTGAAATTTGAAATGTTGCGCTTCAATTATAAATATGATTTTGAATGTATCTTTTCACTTGGTTTTGGTCAAATTCAACATATTAAAGTGTGTAGTTGTTTTAATATGTTAGGGTAGCCATTTTGAAAATGTTGTGAGTCTGGAATTCCGAGGATGGAGCTGAAGATTTTAGCCCATAGGGACAGTGTCGAAAGCATAGATCCTTGCTCATTGGTTTTCGGAGCCTGTGCAAGAGTAACACATTGTTTAGTGGATACCCGAGAAATCGCCTTAAGCGTTAGAGTAAGAATCTCAAATAAGGGAATATGAATCGAAACTCGCTACGGGTGACTCTATAGAAATTTATTTTTTAATGTAAATTATGAGCTCGCTCCTCTTACCAAGGAGAGAGGTATTTATACTTCCAATCATTCCCACCACGTAACACTGTGTGATTGGTTGTTGGTGATGTGGGGTCCGCTTTGGGTGTTAGAGTACTACGGGCACGCCAACCATGGACGTCATATGAGCTTGTATATTCCCTTCAAGCATTGTAAGGAATAGTGGAGCCTCAAAGAGTCATTACTGTTTCAAGTGGCATCTTAAAGTCCAAGTAGAACGTGTTCCGGTGGTGTCTTAGTGAGACGAGAATTAAGATAATTTAACTTGATGTGAGAATGCATGAAGGTGATAATTTATATATTAGAATCATTGAAAATAATGAAATTATAAATTTTTGTAATATAAAATGTAACACAAAAGACTTTCATCTTATAGTATAATCAATGATTCATATATAAGAAATTAAAAGTGAAAATGAAAACAAGAATGAAATATCTAGCTGGAATGTCAAACACCAACAATAAAAGTGACATTTTCGATATTCTTTCATTTTCATTTCTATTTAATCAAGAATTTTGTTCCAAAAGCAAACTCAAATATTGTGTTGATCAACCTTGGCGCAGCCAAAATGATGGGATTGGTTTTTGTAGTCCACGCGCTGTACAGACACGCTCAAAGGTGAAGCCCGTAAAATTCCACGTGCTTTATAATAAGGCCTCCGCAACAATACGATAATAACAAACACGGTTGTGTTCGGTCCCCTCTTTTTTCTACTAAAATTCCGACATTTTCCGTCCATAACAAACTTCACTCTATTATCGGCCACTGGCACTGTAGTTTGTAACGACACATGGTGACATGGACACTGTAGCCATTTAAATGGCTTGGAAAATAAAAGAAAGTCAAGCTCTCACTGTTTTGAATTTAGGTGTTTTTTTGTGTTTTCAAGAATGGGTTAATTAGTTTTGTTTCTAATGGACTGAAAATTATTTTGTTTTTAGTTTTTGGCCTCAAAATTATATGGTTTTGGCTCTTAAAGTTTTAAATTTTTTTATTTTAGCCCTGTTAACCTGCTACAACAGGTTGACGACCGCCATGTCACAAGTCTCATCCACATCAGCTGCCATGTCACTATATATAAAAACAATCACATGTGAGCTACTGCCACCTCTTCTCTCTCACCTCCTCCATTACTGGAAATAAAAATGGCACTCACTGTATCGCCGCCGACCAATGAATTCAACTTCGACAATAACTGCTCCTCTCCCTATATTACCGTCCCTTCCAGTCCCCAATGATTCACCAATTTCTTCTTCAGCGCTTCCACAAGCCCTTCTCGCTCCTCCGCCTTCTACGACGGTGCCGTCGTCACCTGCAGTTCCACCTTCTTCTGCAATTGCTAACTCTCATTTCCTGAAATCATAGGCGACTGTTTCTTTTGTTGCTAAATTGCAGTTTTGATTTATGAAGCCACTGTCTTATTTTGCAAAATCGAATTCATTTTGGTGGCAGAAATGTTGGATCAATATGTTAATAACTGAGTAAAATAGAGAGAGATGGAAAAAACCAATTGTTATTCACTGCAATTTCAATCTCAGAATAGTGACTATTTGTAGGCTTACAAACATAACAACTAACCTATTATTTAGCAAGCACTACTAAGCATAACTGAGTAACAAACTCAGCTGTCCACTAAGAAATAAACTAGCAACAACAAGATACTTAAAATCAACTAAACAAAGTGACAGCATAATAATAGGAACCAGTAAACACTAAGTCAGCAACAATCAACTTTGAAGCATTATTCAACAGAAACTGTCATGTCTATCATGAAGTGGCCTACAGAAACAGATTATATATACTCATAAAAAAAAGTTTAGCACTCATGATCAATTTCCATTGCACTTGCTTTGTACGCTAATAAATGATTTCAATTGCATAAACACGGCAAGTACGGTGCGGATAAATTCTTTTCCAGCCATCATCAGCTCTACTGCTTCAATTGCATAAACAACTATGAGTGCAGCTCGCAATGCAATAGTGACAACTGATGCCTAGAATATACAATGGCTATTAGAGATGACGTGGCAGCTGACGTGGATGAGACATGTGACATGACGGTCGTTAACCTGTTGTAGCAGGCTAATAGGGCTAAAATAAAAAAAGTTGAAACTTTAAGAACCAAAACCATATGGTTTTGAGACCAGTGACTAAATCCAAAATAATTTTCAGTTCAAGGGAGACAAAACTAATTAACCCTTCAAAAAATTCAATTTATTAGGTACCATAATTTTTTTTCAAAATACTATCTTGATACTTTTTTTTTATTGAAAAAGACTATCTGAACACTTAAACATAGATTGACTGTGTTATTATCATGCATCATTTTAAAAAAAAATTAAATAGATCTTATATTGTGATAACATATCTCAATCAATATGTTTTTCATTGTTTAAAATTAAATTCTAAAATAGCAACAATTCAGGCCTCAATGCATTTTTTTAAAATATTTTTGTTAAAATATCACAAATATATTAATATAGCATTTTATTTATTTATTAATTATCACATGTTTTCTTTGTTCTTTGATGCATTGTTATCTACTACGTTTGGTGTACATATTGAACACTTAATTCTCATCATTCGTACTACGAAATCCTCTCCTACGAATATGAGTTAAGTGAAAATTAAACCAGAACGTTGCATTGTATTAACACAAACTAAACCAACTTGTGTATCTTTATTTGATGACATTTGTAATAGCTCAAATACTCCAACAAACACAACAGTCGAGCACAAAGCAACACGAAATCGAGATACACTAAGAGGTAAAGTCATATTCAAAAGTGTAACAACATACGTATAACACATTATTCGAGGGAGGTGACACACCACACTTGCCTAAACAATATGAAAACCGATTACCAACTTCCCACACGTGACTAAAAAATGGTGCCCTCATTGGTCCATCTCTCGCACTGTGGGGTGCCTAAAGGGCAGAGCCAAAATGGGCCAGCCCGCAAGCAGGGCCACGTAATGGACCACGCTAGTATCCTCAACTCAATAAAACAACTTAAAGGAATGAAGATAGCTTCACACATAAGTTAAGGAGAGACCTCACCTGATAGCCAGAGATAGAGAATCAATCTCATATATTTAGTGCAAATCACTAAGTGAGGAGGCATGTATCATCGAGAGTGTAATTTAACTTAAATATCGAAGGGGCTTGGACCAGAAGAATTCTTGTTTAGTATAGGTTCAAGTACTCAGGGGTAGTACATAGGAGCAAGAGCATTCAAATGGTCAATTAGGAGATATGGTGGAGTAACAAAACTATAATAGATCGAAATTATGAGGGTAACTGAATTTAGTTAATGATCAATTCCTATTGGTCATGCACAAACAATTATGGTGCCTTACAACCTCTGTAGACAAAGATCACGCACAACACTGTACTTTTCAGAGAACACAAAGTTCTGTTTCAGAAGAAAATTCTAAGACATCACATCCTACAAATGAACAAACATGAATTTCCTCCAATGCTTGGTAATCTTAAGTGTACTGTGTAGCCTCACACCTTCCGCAGACGTCGTCGTT
Organism: Pelargonium nanum; assembly: GCA_036897485.1. Lineage (NCBI taxonomy): Eukaryota > Viridiplantae > Streptophyta > Magnoliopsida > Geraniales > Geraniaceae > Pelargonium > Pelargonium nanum. The sequence continues at coordinate 2,731 of JAYMTF010005843.1, read as the reverse complement.
CCATCAGATCCCACAGTCACATTGGCTTCAACATTCAAGCCGCGACTCTTGGTGTTGGACTTAAAAATCTTGTACCTCACTTGAGTTCGCAACGAAATCTTGAGCTCTCTAGCACCACCACTCGCCACCGCAAGCTCTCGCAGCAACGGCGGCTGATCAGATGCACCACCAACCACCACTTCAAATGAATCAGTCTCCTCATGGCCTTGATAAAAACCTGGAATAGACTTGGACCCCACAGCCCCGTTGCTCTGATACATGTCGATGTTGATGTCACCGTAGAAGACTCCGATTCGTTTGTTCGGGTTCGAGACTTTGAGGCTAAGGATTACAGAGCTGTTCCGGTCATGGAATGTTGAATTCTGGTACAACACATGGGCTTCGAAAACGGGACTCTTTGGTTTTAGGCTCAGCCAAATCACGACCGCGATTAAACCCAACACGACCAGAACCTTAATGAACCATAAATACAAGGACGATTGATCTGATTTGGTGGTTCTTGGCCTTGCGGCTTTTGTCCTCTTCGAGTACTCTGTTATTGGTATCATAGTAGTGATTTACAAGTTACTGCTATAATACAATGTGCATAGTTTTCTGGAATTATATAGTTGGGATGTTCTTGGAATATGAGGTGGATGTGACGGTGGTTCCATTCGTTCTCAAAAAGATGGGTCTTGGAAAGCATATGTTTTTCTTCTTTTTTGATAAAAGAAAGGAATCGATCTTTAGTTACATAGACCGACCGAGCACTATTATTCGACTTTTCCCACGTTTTCTTCTTTTGCATGTTGCGAACCTTTTGGATAAAATAAGGTAAGGAAGATCGAGGGGGCAACATAATGTCCGTTCAATTATGATCTATTGCATGTACATTGAGTCCTTCACTCATAAGAAATACATTGTTGTATATCACAGCCTGGGAAATTTGACAAGAATATATAGTTGAAGGCAATATAAAAGCAATTGAAAAAAGATCGATTAAAAATATTGTTTTTTTTATTGTTGTTTTTGCATGTTGTTGTGTATACATTAATTATCACTAATATATTGAATGTGTCACAATATTGTCAAGTAATATGAGAAAATTTTGAATTAATTCATGTTGAACCAAACAATTTAGACGTTTTGAATTATTCTTAGTCTCAAGTTTAGCATTGTATACTATAAGAGTAAAGTGGAGGTTCTAAAAACTATATAATTTTGAGTAAGTGAATGTCAACGAATATTAAAACTACATAGTTTTGATATTAAAAAAACCCTAAAAGTTTATCTCCCACAATTACCATTGTACTTCTATCTCATCCACCCTTTGCCGATTTCTACAACCATGACCAACGACTGCCTTTATCAATTTTTGTAAGAATAAAATAACTTGCTTGTATTGTAATTGGTATGTTGTTTTTCAGATTAAAAATAAAATAAAATTAATAGTCAGTGAAACTAAAACTACGTAGTTTAGAGAGTCACTCATACTATAAATATATAATTAGCCAATAAATAAAATTGAGTAATTAAAATGACTAATAATATATGAACTTTGACATGTTATAATATATCCAGTTTGGTATGTGAACCTTCAATCTCAATCCAATTTAATTGAGTTTGATTCAGTAAAAATTCAAAATGAAAACCATAACATTCACTGTGAAACACCAAAAAAAAAAAATTGAATTCAACTCTACCCAATCAATTTACAAACACAAAAAAAAAAATGGTCATCACAGAAACCCTGTTCAAAGTACAGTTAAAATAATTCACAAGTACAAAGTAGGAAATCTCGCAAATCAAACTTTCCAGCAAACCAAAATGATGAATAGCAAAAGATTAAAATGTACGGTAAAATAAAATTATGACACGAACATGAAATTAAAATCAGGTAAAATAGACCGGACATCTTTTATCTTTGTAGATAGGCAACATCAGCCCATCGGGGCCCACTCCAACAGCACAGTTGGCATGCAATCGATGGCGCTTGAAGATCCACGACGACACCTTGAATCGGATGGTCGACGATATCTCCAGCCGAAACATCACCGTCCCTTTCTCGCGCTCGCCCATAACCTCCGCCCACCGGTCGTTGTTCACCGTCAGAGTCGTGCCGCCAAATTTTCCGATCACAATTGTCGTGTTCTTCGGCTCCTGATAGAACGCGTAGCTCACCAGCGGCGTCGACCCGATCTGCTGATCCTTGTAAAAAACCGCCCCGTCGACGGAGTCGTAGTAAATGCCGATATTCGAGTTGGAGTTTCGGACCGTGACGTTGATGTTTATCTGGGCATTTTCCAACCCGACTGTTGTCTGGGCGAGACCCGGAACCGAAAACTCTTCAATGTGGAATCTGGGTCGGTGGGGTCGGAGGCTGAGCCAGAGGATAAATGTGATGATGCCGATGATGAGGAGGAGGCCCAAAAAGATGGCGCAGATGAGTTTGGAGATTTGGGTGGAGAGGCTCTCGTGGACCCGGTGGGCGTAGTAACGGGCGGTGTGGTGTCGCTTAATGGGTCGGGCATGATCTTGTCGGATTTCGGGGGTAGCGGAATAAATCGGCAAGTGATCGGGGCTGCGCATTTTTGCGGCGAGGAATTGGAGAGGGTTTTTGGAGTGGTTGAACAGGAGATTGGCATGGTGGTTATCTAGTGGAGGGAGGTGGCGGGAAAGAGAAGCAACTTGGGAGAATTTGAGTCTCCAACTTAGGAAGAAAAGAATAAGCTCTTTGTTTTGTAATTCTTAC
>JAYMTF010005842.1:0-11041 GCA_036897485.1 Pelargonium nanum | reverse complement strand
GTACCTTGTACTTGTCATTTAACGGTTTCATCAGTTAAATCTAACTGAAACACACTCTTTTTCATCACATGCATTGCACATGCCTCTAAAAATTTTCAAAATACCAATTTTGTCCTTGTAGTGTGTTCTTCATTGTTTGAAGCTTTCGGCAATCGGATGAAGTTTCCGGCCACCATAAACTTCAATACTTGCCGGAAGCTGAACAATTTCATCATTTTGTTATCAAATCAACCAATTAAACTCCAAAATCAACCAATCAAAATCCAAAACAATTGAAGCCCTAAAAAACAAACCCAAAACCAATTAAAACTTTCAATTTTTGAATAAAAAATTGAACCATTTATTAAACAAAAAATTGACCCAAAAAATCAAACTCTCTCATATCTCCGGCGACCTCCGTGCTCGGCGGCTGATTGTGTGGTTGGAGGCAAGTCGTGGCGACCTCCGTGCTTCGTCCAGATCTCCGGCTCACTCCTCCATCTCCGCGATTCTCTACGATGGTCGTCTCGCCGCTGAAATCCGCGAAGCCCCATCGTCGTCGGCGTGGAGACGTGCTCGACCAGATATGCTCGTCGGGGCTGGAGTGCAAACAAAGCTGGGGCTTGCCAGAGCTGGAGCGCGAGCCAGCCGGCGTCAGCCATCAGAGCGGAGCACGAGCCATCACCGTCGGGGTTCACGCCGAAATCTGTAGCCGTGCTCGATCTGGGTTCACGCTCGACGGATCCGTCGCCGTCGCCAGATCCATCCACCGTTGTCGTCGTCGCCAATCCATCCACCGACGGAGAACCCCAACGGAGAAGAAGAACGAAAAATAGGATTTTTGTTTATTTTTAATTTAATTAAACATAAGGGACTGTTTGGTTGTAAACAAAATATGACTTAGGGGTATTTTAGTCTTTTTATCTATTCAACTAACGGTGTTATGACAGAAAGTCCAAATCGAAACCATAGGGGTTATATGCTATGAATGAAACCAGAAAATGTTATTTGCTTTTAGTAATAACCCTTGGGTTATTTGCAATTTGCTGAAAAAATAATTCATATTTGATATTTGGTAGCAAAGGAGGTAAAAGTGAAAGAATGGGCCTAGCTTTACATGAAGCCAATATCAATGGGCCTTAGGGCAAATTTAATGAGTTCACAGCTCCTATAAGAACAAACAACCGACCCACTCCTGCATATTTTCCTCGGCCGCTCATTTAGCAAGCTACTGTTTTTAGGGTTTCTGCGTTGCTCATCCCTCCAAAATGGTACATTTTCTCCTCCTTCGTCAATTTCTTGATACTAACTTGATTTTGATTTTGATTTTGATTTTGATTGAATTCCTTGAGGTTTTAGCTCTGAAACTTCACATTCCATCCAAATGTTCTTCAGCTATAGAATAGTATATCATATGATGCATTTCAGCATGATTGATTCTTCTACCACTTCAATTTTGCTTAATCAATGATAATAAATCTGAATCAAGGTACAACAATGTATACTTAGAAATAAAAGTCCTAGAATTTTTCACTTCCCTGTCCTCGGAGGGTGTTTTTATTTCTTTAATGGTTAAGTCTTTGATTTACTGTCAGTGTCTATGTCTTTTACATTAGGGCTAAACTGTTCGCTACCCCCAAATTTTGGCTTTGTAAAATTAGTATATTTATAGTGACTACCTAAAACTGTAGTTTTGATACAAGTCATTTGATCTTAAGTCTGTTTTTCAAATTGTGTTTCTTTATATATATAAATTGTTTGATTTTTGCTTGATTATTTTGATATCTTGCAGACTAAGAGAACCAAGAAGGCAGGAATTGTTGGGAAATATGGTAATGTGACTTTGCTTTTGACTTGTATCTTGTTTTGCTTGTACCCTTGTTTACAAAAAAACACTTCATATGTGACCTTGAAAATCCCCGTCCCTATTTTAGAGCTCAGATTATTGTGTGGAGTGTGGACGTTATAGGATTCTTCAATGAGTTAGTTCAACTTAATATGTTTGTGTAAGCCTGATGCTCTCTTGTATTAAGAAGTTTTCTTATGCTGTTATTAGTTGTCTTTGATGTGTATTGTAGTTTGCTTAGTTTAATAGAATTGGTTAAATCCTTGAGATTGGGTTAATGATCAATATACAAAGATTATTTTGAAGAAACTTATGACTTATGAGGTGCACTTTTGATGTGTGAAGTCTATGGCTTAGTCTAGAAATTGTTGAGGTGAGGCTCCAGAAGGGTGCGTTTCTTTTATCATGAAACTCTAACCAGCTCATCCTTAATCTAAACAAAAGATGGAAAGTGGACATTACTTTTTTAGAACATTTTTTAAATAGAGCTTGCATGTTACGTTTCAGAGGGACCCTAGCGTCTTGAGTGTGCCTTGCACCTTTTAAAACATTATATGTTTGGCTATGTTACAATAGAGATGTGGGTTGTTATTGTTGACTTTAGAGGAAAAGCTTAGGGCCCTGTATAGTTACGGAAAATAGCTTTCACATTTTAGTCAAGTTCTCAGTTTTCTATGGTAAAATTAGAACGTGTTTAATTGGAGACATTTTCTATTGTTTTTCATTCCCTTGTTCTTTTTCACTTTTAACTTTTCAATACAAAAATACTTGCATATTTTTTTCAATTTGAAAATTTACAATTACATGTAATTTTCAATTAGAAAATAACATTAGTGTAGCCTATAACATATGAAATATTAAAATGACATACTAAAATTTAAAACTTAAATAGTAAATAAAAAATAAGCATATTTATGCATATTAGATACTTGATAAGACTTCAAAAAGTGAAAATGAGTAGAGGGAAAAATGATTTTTTTTTTTGTTTTTGAAAAATAAAAGTTTTTCATTTTCAAGTTATTTTTGAAAACTGATTTTTTTGGTGTCTGTTTAGTTGTTGAAAACGATATTCTATTTTTTTTGTGTGGAAAACTTGGAGAATTCAGAAAATCTATTTAGTTGAAAGTTGAAACATTTTCCATTTTTATTTATTTTGTAGTTTACATTAAAATAACAAAAAAATTAAAAATTAAAATAGTGAATATAAACATTTATTGATAAGATATATTCTGTGAGACTTAAAGAAGTAAAAATGAGTTGTGAAATTCTTCAAGCTATTTTTTTTTATAATTGTAAAATTTTGGAAATCTTTGCAACTAGTCAAGTTTTCTAAATTTTGGATAGCTGGAGAAATACTCCACAACTAAACAAACCCATAACCTTTCCATCTTATATGCTTGGTTATTGTGTGTTGCTGTTTATGTTGTAAATATGTGTGTGCATGTAAATATTTCAGTTTCGAGTGTGTTTCATAGAAAGTGATCATGATTATCTATATTCATTTCAGGTACCCGATATGGTGCCAGTTTGAGGAAGCAGATTAAGAAGATGGAGGTCAGCCAACACAGCAAGTATTTCTGTGAGTTCTGCGGAAAGGTAAGTCTCCTCCTTCAGTTACTTGTGGTTTAGTATGAGCTTTTGTAGAACTTGTTTATGGATTTTTCTGATCTAAGTTTTGCATTGTTGCAGTATGCAGTGAAGAGGAAAGCTGTTGGTATTTGGGGGTGCAAGGACTGCGGTAAAGTCAAAGCCGGTGGTGCATACACTTTGAAGTAAGGATTCACATTACTCATTTTACTCAATACAGAGTATCAATCTATTCCTAAATGCTTACGTTAATAATATATGTTTTATTCACATTACAGCACTGCCAGTGCCGTTACTGTGAGGAGCACCATCAGGAGGCTGAGGGAGCAGACCGAAAGTTAGAAATTCAGCCGAGACTGTTCAGTGTTTTTGCATCCGTTAGTAATCTAGATATGTTTAGAGAGTTGATATTCTACCTTTATTTGTAACGAGGATTGTAGCTCTGACTAAATTGTCCATTTAAGTTCTTGTGTCGAACTCGTACTATAATGCATGTCTTGTTGAATGAATTGTTTATCAATGCTGTCTTTCATCTTTGTGCTTAGTTAAGATAATGATTGAACTGTCTGCAAATTGTAGCATCGGTATTTGAGTGAATATGCACATGTGATACATTAAATTTGGTGAATATTATATATGTTTGGAACGACAAAGATGCTGGTCGATCACTTCACCAAGGCACAGATAAAATGTGATCGATTTCTGTCTAATTCACTGGTCTTCTTCTCGGCCAACCAAAACCAAAATATTAGAGCAGATAGTTTTTTTTTTTCTATTTTCTCTCATCCTTGCACAAAATTTTCTTCAAAAGTTCCAAACATTACACTTCCTTTAGAAGGTGCATTTATCTCATATGAATAATATGACATGCTACTAAAGATCATGTGTTTGTCAAATGACGAAAGAGTGTAGTTCTAACTTCTAAGTCAGTTTCAAATGACAAAAACTGTGATGAAAAGTGTACACTGTACAGTAACTGATCAGCAGTATTTGTGTGTACAGTAACATATGACAGTTAAGCATAATTACCCCTATTTTTGTTAAAATTAACACATTGTAAAATAGTATTATTTTACATTGATTTTTTACACTAAATAGTCCCTAATGATAGGTTATACAAGAACATAGGTAGACAATACTTTTCTGGGCAGAGAAGTAATTGAGGTAATATTAGTTAGAACAATGCATCTCCTACAGAGAAGAAAACAGCTTCATATTTACAAGCAAGGCTATATGAGAAAGATCAAATCGAGGGATGTAACTAAAAGCACATCAAAACTAGGAGGGGATATGGCGACGAAGAAGAAGAAGAATCAGTCGCTAGACAGACACTTGCGGCACTCTACAGATGGAGGTTTCACCTCACTACCTGCATTTATATTACAACTACATCTACTTTACAATAATCTCTCTCTCTATCCTTGATGTTAATGCAAAAAAAAAAAAAAGGATCAATCTACAGTTCGTTGTACACCTCTGCAGCCACCTACGCTCGCTCGCTCACCGCCAATAAATTATTAACTTTGAGCATGATGAGCAATATCCTCTAGCCACAAGTCTCACACAACTGGAATAGGGATATTATCAGTTTGAGTGTTATGATGCATTTGCTTTTGAACAGCCTTAACTGCTGCCACTCTAGCTGCATTGGCTGCTCTGTTAGCTGTTGCCACTGCCTTGTTTACTCTTTCATCCACCTTCGCTACATCATACGCTTTCTCTGCTGCCCGTCGTGCTTCCTGTTTGTAAAACAAAGTTCATCATTAGATTTGATTCTGTATGTTCTACTCTATGAAACTCATTCTCCAATTACTCCGTTACATATATGCAAAAAAGATACCTGCACCGCGTTCAATACTTTGGAATGATAAACAGCAATTGGAGATACGGGATGGGTTGTGTTCTGTGTACTTGGGACATCGAGATTCCCATTTTGCCAGTGGCCAGCTTGGGTTTCTCCGTTTCTGAATGTATACATCCCAAGCCCTTGCCTTCTACCCTCATGCCAGGCTCCTTCATACCGATGCCCATTAGCAAACATATAGACTCCAAATCCATGCATCTTGTCAGCAAAATACTCACCAGCATATGTATCGCCGTTTCTATACACAATGAAAAGAATACATCAGTCCGCGGAATGTAGTTTGCCAACTTTGAATACTAAAAAGAGAAATATCCTGACTCAGAATCAATTACAAGCCTAGCAACTATCACAAATTAGCCACCCCAAGTCATTCCAAGAGGAGTTCATGGTTAAAGAGCATGCAAGAGTGTCTTGTGACTAACCTCTAATCTAGATATATGAAGTCCATGTACAAGGACAGTAACATCTCATAAAGTCAACCTAATTCTTATTATGAAGCCTAGTCACCATTTACTGATCAATAAAGAACCCCATATACAAGGACAACAATAAGCCATAAGTTTACAGAAACCAGTCATGTGATAAAAAAGACGAATACCCCAGAGGAGATGTCTAAAAAGAAGTATGGGATAGCATTGTCAACAGGAATAACAAAATGTTGAGCTATCATCAAAGATTGATTAGCAAGACAAAAGCACAAAGCACCCCATAAAACCTGAAATCTAGAAAGCACTAAAATAAATAATAATAAAAAATTAATTGCATCAGGACAAGTCAAATTAGGCATTTTCAAAGTGATAAAGTCATTCCCCAGGTGACTTGGGTCCTCAATTAAGCTATAAGAAGTTATGATTGCAAAACCAAATGTTAATAATATGCAATTTATTTTAAGAGAGAATAATTATCAGTATTCACCAATGAATCCATCTTTTTTGAACTATAAACCACATCCTCTACCAATGCAAAATTGAAAGAATAAAACCTCTAGAAATACAACCTTCTCTCACTTGGCAAGCTTGATTGAGAGTGTAAGATCTGATGAATTTCTTTTAAACTCCAAATGTATACCAAATATTTAAGGAGATAACACACACACTTTTATAAATAAAAAATTCCATGCCTTCTTTTTGAGTAACAATATGAGAGAACGGGAAGAAATCAGAAATCTACAGAATATTGATTCCTCTATAACAAAAAAAGAGAAGAGAATATGCTGACAATACAGGAGTTCCTTGCTTCCCTTATTATATTCACAAATCAGGAAAAAGTGCAAGTACTCTCCGCTTTAATTAAAAAAAATTAATATAAAATTCACAAATGAAATTAGTTTCCTTTTCTCCCCAGATTACAGATTCCAGTTCCAACAAATAACTTCTGAACAAAAATATTTAAAAAAATTATCCAAAGAAAAGGTAACACTCAGATTAAATTAGACACTATATCCACACTTATGGTAAGTATATCAACTTAGACTTATTGCTTTTTGTAACTAATGGAAGTTGGTCTAGCAGTTATTAGTTGTTTAATTAAAGGAGAGTTAAGAGTAAAGAACAGATGCTGGTGAGATGTGTTGTGCTGTAAAAAAACTCGTATCCACAATAATAAAGCTACTAACCTTTGCAAATAGTTCTAAAATAGTTCACTTGGATTGTTGAATTTGATTTGAAATTGTGGATTTGAGTCAAACCCAATGCCTCGATGCCCAAAGAATTTGGGATAGGATTCAAAACATGCCTAGAACATTGGATTTCAAATGACAACTCTTACATTGTCAATTGAAATTCTATGGTTTCCCAAAGATTGTATTTGTATTTGAAACCTTAATTCTAAATTTAAATCCAATAATCCAAAGTCAACGTAGGAAAATTCTAAAAACAATTCCCATCACTCACCACATTCAACAAAAGAGTATCAATGCCCTCTCTCCCCTCCCCTCACAAACGCCCACATACATCACTGTGTCTGAATGCAGACTAATATAGCAACATTATAGATTTACAACTGCATGCTTCATTTTACAACACATTTTGTTTTGCTATGCAACCTAAACTTCAAGCTCAATTATGAAATTTTCATCAAAATCCTCATTTTGAAAGCAAAACATGTACAAGAATGTTAAAGGTGGTTCATTAGCAGTTTCTGAGAAAATAAAAGATGTAAATTGTAAAGAAATGCATACATTTTCATGATAAAAACATAGGAGGCACAAGCAAGATACAGAAAACTTAAACATACAATTACCTGAAATGGTAGTGGCCAAGTCCATGCTTGACACCCCACTTGAATTCACCCACGTACCGACTCCCGTCCTCGCAGGTATGAACTCCGCACCCATGGCTCTGCCCATTGGACCATTCCCCGGCATAAACATCTCCCGTATAAAACCTATACACCCCAAACCCATGCCTGAGTCCCTGCCGATACTGCCCGCGGTACCGGCTTCCTCTCGCCCATGTTTCAACCCCATATCCATCATACTTGCCATCAACCCAATCACCCTCATATCTCCCACTCATGTAATAGTAATACACGCCACTCCCCGAGCACTTGCCCTTGTGAAACTCGCCCTCGTAAACGTCCCCGTTGCTATAAACCTGCACCCAACAACCCGAATTGGCCCTCTTCTCCGACTTGGACCTGGACCCGATCGACCAGAAGACCGGCAAGGGACGCTTGGAGATGGTGTTGGGAGATGTGAGCTTGATGGGGAAGGAGCGAGCCAGGAACAACCGTATAGAGGGGAGGCGAGGGAGGGCGAGGTTGAGCGAGAACAAGAGCGCCGCCGCGAAAGCGAAGGCGGAGAGGAAATCGAGGAAGAACGAGTGGCTGGGGTGGGAGACGAGGAAGTAGAAGAAGGGGAGCGAGAGGAGGAGGATGAGGCGGAGGTGGACGCGGAGGCGGCGGATGTGCTTGAGGCGGCGGAGGATGCGGAAGGCGGCGGCCTTGGCGGCGACGGAGGGGGAAAGCAGAGGCTGCGGCTGGTTATTCTGCAATTTCACCTGCGGGAACTGGTAGAGAGTGGAGGATTTGGAGAGCGACGAGGAGTGAGTTTGGGTCAGGAGGGGTCTCTTGTACGGAGCCGAGGAAGGTGCGATTGGAGCATCTTGGGTCAGGATTTGGATTTGGGATTGAACGAAGGAACTAGGTTGAGGAATCGATTTGGATTGGGGGTGGTGGAGTTGGTGGTGGCAATGGGGTTTCTGGTGAATCGAAAACGGAATCGGATTGAAATCGGAAGAGACGCCGGTGCTTTCTTTTCCGATCTGGACTTCAGATTTCTTCTGATGCATTACATATGGAAATTGACTCCCAAAAAACGATGTTTGTTTGTGTTTTTGGTTGTGAATGTTTGGGAATCGAGGAGTGGGTGTGGTGGTGGTGTGGGAGTGTTTGGTTTGTAGGAAAAGGAAGGAAAATTGAGAAAGAGGAGAGGGTGAGGAATGGTGGGGCGTTTGTTTCTCGGGAAAAAGAGGGGATGTTTTGAGCGGTGTCCGCGTGGAGTTTATGGTGTTTGAATTGAAACCAGAGACTGAGGGAAGAGAGATGAGACCGCCTTCTTCTCTTCTATGCTGCCCGCAACTCTCTCTCTCTCTCTCTCTCTCTCTCTCTCTACTATGGTCTATGGAGTAGCAATTTTTTTGAGGTTCACACAAAATACCCTTTTGTGCCATTTTCATCAATGTTGTGCCATTTTCATTTTTCTACCTTCTTTCTTTTCCAAAATAGATCAATTTTTTTACCTTTGATCCTAGGTTGTAGATGAAAATATCACTGTAATTTAGCTAATTATCATTCGTACTTGTTTTAATAAATTGGGAGAAGTCAACTGTGATATTAGATCTGTAAATTTTTTATGAGATAAATGTTAGTCCGTCTTTTTTATTAGATCATGTTTATAATTTAAACCAAAATCAAATTTTGGGTTAAAGTGTCTGGATGGTTGCAATGGTTGGTACATATAATATAAGACCTACACGTGTATGACATGCCCTACATTAGCACAAGCGGTCTAGTGCACGACTTTAGTCCTGCGGAACAAAAAGGCAAAGGAAAATTTGTGCACAAGAGTAAGTATGAATAGAAAATAAAATAAAGAGGTAAGCACAAATATCAAAAACTCTGCATAATCATTGAGCAATGTCTAACTTAGACATCCGATGAGTTGTCACTTTCAAGGAGCTTGTTTTACATGTTAGGTATCAATAAGGAGTATGAGGAACCACATAACACCTATAGATGGAGGAAGATTAAGTAATGCTTGGTGAACCCGACGTGAATCGACAAGTCGGTAAAACAACGAAAAATCTCGAGAGTAATGGACATGATATTAGGTTTCAATGAAGATAATGTTGGGAGGAATGGACACACACACAATAGTTATGTTTTATACAACCATGATGATAGGGATGTTCATGGGCATGTAACCCACCTATTCGTGGAACCCATGAACCACTCATAAGTTATGTAATTTAAACAATTTGTAAACTTGCGGTTTACAGGCAGTTCAGAGGGTTACTCGAAAACCACCCATAATTTATATTTTTCTATGTATTTTTTGTCAATAAAAAAACTAATTGCTCAACTTTGTCAATTCCTTCTAGTTAATATTATCATCAACATTTTCATCTGAAATACAAACCGTTGATTTGCATGTACAACCACATTGACAATAGAGATGCATATAGAGAATTAATCTCGATTCTCCACCTTTTTTGTTTCTTGCAAGTAGATACAGATGAAACAACCAATTGATGAAGAAAGAAAAGAACAATGTCATGCCAAATTTTGAACGAGTAATGTTCTTGTTCCTTTTTTTTGAGATGGAGAGAGATCATTAGATTTATTTATGATATTTGAGAATTATGGACAATACATATGTGTCTCTTAGAGTTTTAGTTGAGTAGAAGGCCGAGTTACTTGTGGGTTAAGGTTAGTGAACCCATGACCCACTTGTTGGACTTGTGGGTTGGGTTTGGCCGTAGAGTGAGCAATTTGAATTTGTGCGATTTTTTGACGGTAAGAGACAATTTGGGTTGGTGAATTGATGGGTTATTGGTTTATTTTGAACACCCCTTTCTAGTGGGTCCAATCATTCTCGGCTTAGGCATCGTGCTGGAAAAGAGCATGTGTAACCTTTCACTTTGGCGGAGCCCATTCTTTGGTTGCTACTGACTCTAAACTCTTGTATTTTTTTGAAGTGATTTCATTACCTCGCAAGTGAGTCATGTTACTCACGAGGAAACAATTTCCTAAAGTAAAGATAGTCACAACTTTGATGAAGCCCCTTTGTAACATTCTAAACCACAAAATTTGGACCCGACTTGAGTAACTATCTCTCTCTTATCCTCCTCAGTTTGAACCCGTGCTCTTCTCCCTCTCTTTCTCATTTTTTTTCTCCTTTCAACACTGTGCTGGCCATCACCTATCTCGAACAACATCCACCATTCACCGACATCACTGTCAGCTTCAACCGGCCATTATTATGGCCTTGCCGCCTTCCTTGCTCATTAGGCCACCACTGACCACCAGTAAGCCACAACTTTGTCTGTGCCATCATCCGACCATCACCACCTCCGTGAATCAGATGTCTTCCAGATTTGAATCGCGTCTTTCATTTTTTTCTCCACCGCCATGTCTTTCCGCTGCTCAACACGCCGATTGCAGTCCCTTATGTTCCAGATCTGGGCTCGCCTCATTGCCGGAGTCCCTCATATTCCAGTTCTCGTCGGCGCCCCCCTCGCACCGTCGCATTCGCCTCCACCGTT
>JAYMTF010005841.1:0-11042 GCA_036897485.1 Pelargonium nanum | reverse complement strand
GGTTGCCCTTTTAGTATGGTAAGCACAAGCCATTATATGTAGCCCATTTATGAAATTTAACAGCAGATTCAAGCTGGGGGCTTAAGTTTTAGGGTTAATGGGTGTGCACTGTGCACCCATAAATCTAAGCCTGCGAGACCAAAATTCTTCCGAATTTTAACATTGCAATTTCGAACCACATCCCGGACCTGGTAATTTGTATGCATGAGTTGATTTTGCTTGTCATCTGAGAACCAAAGAACATATTCTCAATTTGTCACACATATAACACCAGACATTAACATAATTAGCTACGTAATTAGAGCTATTTATAGTGCAGTGCACAACTACAAACAAGAACACATAAATGACCAATTCACATATTAATCAATAGATATAATCATCGTCGAAGATCATGTAGTTGTTGCTCCTCCGGACTCTTGCTTCTTTATCAGCCTACAAATCAGTCGCGTAAACACATACATTAATAAACATTATAATTAGCAACAACAGTACATATGAGGTAATTGGCTAGTTATTATAAATACCTTGTTTATGAGTCTTTCAAAAGCTTCAGTTCCATTTTCTTGTATGTATTTCTCTGCAGCAGTTAAAACATCATCAGGCTTGCCAAAAATGTTCTTCTTCCGCGGGACGTACCATATTTGAGAGCTCTGTGGACTCATATAGAATGGCCTAATGAAGCGCCTATACACGTACGCTGCCCCGTTGAACTGTGGCAGCACGAGCCAGCAAGTAGCTATCAGCTTCGCATAAGCCCACATTGGGAAGCTGCAGATCATCATTTTAGAGTCCAAAAACAGTCCATCTCAAACCATTACAATGCACTAGTATAATAACTATGGCCTACGGGAAATTGCACGCACCTACTCTGAACTTGACACATTTAGCACCTGGATACTCTAAACTATTTTTTTGTTAGTTTTGGCTACTTTGAACTTTCCACGGTCCATCCAGATGCAAAGGATGTTAAGTTCATGATAGGTACGTGTAATTTCTTTTAATAACTGGTTTTAGCTATTTTGTACCATTCAAGGACTCTGGCAAATGTGAGTTCGAAGAGAGTGATCAAAGAATAAAGAACCCAATACGTGAGCCATTGTTGATCATCGGTTTGAGACTTGGTTTCTATTGCTTTAACTGAAGCATATCTGTCAAGAAAAACACTCAAAACATGTTATGGTGGATGCAAAAACTAGTTCTAGCTATGCTCAAATGTTGCACTTACAGAGGATAAACCAGAGTGACCAAAGGCCTGAAAATTCATAAAAGAAACAATGTCATTTAAAGTTGGATAGGAAGCACAACAATATTGTGTATATATTATTCTAATGAATTAAATTATGAAATTAACATACAAGGCAAGAACATCAAAGTTGTTGGCCACAACTTGAAGGAAATTGTGAGAACCCCCCATGTCTTCTCTGAAGGCTCTTGGTTGGTTTCACTGAGAGTGAGCAAGAGACAATACACCAATGAAAGTGCAAGTTATTAATAATGATTGAGATGATTTTCTTACGAGTGAAAAATGAAAAGCAGCAAGTGAAAAAAGGTCAAAAAAGAGAGTGGAAAGTAGTGGGTATGTTAGACTTTATTATGTGAGAACTGGTTTTTATTCTAAATTATCAAGAAGAGAATCTTATGCTGCACAAATAAAGAGGCACCGATTCATTTTTTCAAACCATAAAACTTTGATTCGTCTTTCTGAATGATTATGTTAAAGATGCATATATTACTAGAATTTGTATGATCTGCGACATAACAAGTATTGCAAATTAACACTTGCGACGGATTAATATTCTATCATAGAATTGTCATAGTACAATTTTATATCTAAGATGGTAGATTAGTTGACAAGTTTTGGAACAACAGTTTTTAGGACTAAAATTAACAAGTTTAGATTAATTATATATCAATGTAGTGCATTCATCACCAATTAACAATTTTCTAAAATTTAAGGGTAATTATACATACTTGAATACCATATAATATACACTTAAAACACAAATAGTTTACTCTTTATATATGTAGTTTTGAAATACTCTAAACTTTTCAACAATCATTACGTCAGTTAACTCTAACGGAAAATGACTTTCTTTCATATTGTGCACTATTATTTAAACAAGGGTTAATTAGTTTTGCATCCCCTGGACTGAAATTTTTTTTTGATTTAACCCTTGGACTCAAAAGCGTATGGTTTTGGCCCTTAAAGTTTCAATTTTTTTTATTTAGCCCCGGTCAACCTGTTGTAGCAAGTTGACGACCGCCGCATCACATGCCTCCTCCACGCCTGCTCCCACATCACCTAATAGCCGCCACGTCACCCACGAATTGCCACGTCACCACTCCAACCTCCATCTTTATAGAACTGTGCGTTTCATCTGCTGAGGTTTGGATGAATTTCAGAGTGGTGGCATTGGGGGAGACGTAGTCAATGGGGACGAGCACGTGGCTCCGACGGTGACGCAAGTGAATGTTTTAATTTGTGCGGTGGTTGTGGGTGCGACAACGGCGAGGACGAAGAGTCCGGCGATGAGTGTTAGTTGTCGACGGAAAGAGCAACACACACCATCATTTGAGATGTATAATTACTTCCATAAATCAAACTTAATACTTTCAGAAAGGAACAAGAATGGTACTCTTTCAAATTCTCAGATACAAAATCACATTGATTAATTTAACAGTTCAAACATAAATTTGCAAACAAGTGATTTCTTATTACAGAAACATAATTATACAACCAAAAGAGAGAGAACAAATGAAATAGCTATCAATTCGTGTCAAAATGTTTTCAGATGACATTATCACCACAGGCACCTTTTTTTTTTAGGCACCTCTTAGAATGCTTTTGATTCATGGTTGAAAAACATATTAGAACTCTACACCATTTTAAAACCCCATTTTCATTTAGATTTTCCTTTAACAATCAAAGCAACCAAGCAAATAGAAATAGAAGAATAGAGACCATTCTGCTCATAATCGAAATCGAATTCGGAGGCGTCTAAAAATTTGTTGATTTTGGGAGAGATGGAGATGGAGATGGGATTTGAGTGATGGACATCGAGAAATTAGGGAGAGAACAACATTGTTGGAGATATTGGTATAAATTAAATTTGAAAAAGAAAGGGTTGGAATTATGATAAAGAATTTTATGGCTGTATGGATCATTGAGAGGTCGTCAGTGGCATTATAGCTAGCTAATTTCATAAATATGATTTCAGCAGATGAAACGCACAATTTCATTAAAGATGGAGGTTGAACGGTGACGTGGCAGTCAGTGGGTGATGTGGCAGCTGGCGTGGAGGGGGCATGTGATGTGGCGGTCGTCAACTTGGTACAACAGGTTGACCGGGTCTAAATCAAAAAAATTGAAACTTTAAGGACCAAAACCATATGCTTTTGAGTGCAAGGGTTAAATCCAAAACAATTTCTAGTCCAGGGGAGGCAAAACTAATTAACCCTATATTTATAGATAATTAATATAGTTAATTACCAATGAGGCAGTGGTTCTAAAGAAATTAAGTCCATAAAATGCTAAGCTTTCATGATGATGAGTCACTGGCCGGTTGTATATAATTATGTTACAATCCTTAGTTAATCATTTTTTTTTCTTTTAAAAACTTTCGCATAACGTGTTCGCAACCTATAGGAGTTAAGTTTGTTCTCAAATGGCTTGCTAGACTTGGAATTTCATAAAAGAGAGAAATAGAAAATTTATAAATGACTATTATGAAACATATACATTTTACACGTAAATACTCTTAATTATAACTCGCAACTTTAAAATAACCTAAACTTTCAAACCTTTATTATGTCAACAACACCGCTGCTAGTTTAGTACTAAAATGACTAAATTATGCTTCATCTTTCTTGAAACTCTATTTTCTTTTTCTTTTTTACAAGATTCTTCTCTCTTCTGCCTTACAAGTCTAACATGAAAAAACCACATGTAAAGACTAGTAAAATTGTATTAAACACTAATAGAGGCCCCTTCTCAATCACTGTACAAGGAGTCATTCTCGTTATGGAGTATTGTACCAATACTCGAATGCCCACGGCGAAAATGTCAGCCAATAATTTGGTTTGTCATGCATAAGTGATGCTCGTGATATTTATTCAAAGCCTTCATTTGGCCATCAGATTGTGGATGATACGCGATGCTCGTGCCCAATGTTGTAACCTGCAATTTAAATAATCCCTCCAAAGGGAATTCATAAAAACCTTATCCATGTTCTGGAAGGCACTCATTCCCATGTAATCTAACAACAGTAGAAATGAACAACAAAGCAACTTGCTTTACAATAAAATCAGCCCGCAGAAAAGCAAAATGTCCATGGATTATAACTTATAAGCTTAACGTCATTAGAATATATACTGCTTAGACAAATTAACTTTCAATTGAGTATTATATTAATCAAAACATAAATTTAGGTACTACTTTGACGATTTTGTCAAACTTTAATAACCAAAATGACTAAAAAAATTAAACATGAATGAGACGATTCAAAACTAAAATGTGAGGATAATTGCATAAATAAGTAAGGTAAAGTATACTTGCATTAGTTATGAGGGGAGCATCCAAACTTTCAAAGTCTCCCAAATGCTATATGGTCACAAACACAAACGAACAAAGGAACAAGTTTGCGCCCAAGAGGTTGCCAAGGTGTGGCACATATGACACCTAAAAGGGTATTTGTAACTTGAACACTTTCAAGATACAACTAGTCAACTAGACACTAGGACGGTATTAGAAGCGGTGGAAGCTCCCTACCACATGCCTACCTTATAAAAAAATGACTTTTTCTTGTGTGGCATGTCAAGGAGGCAAAAGTCATACAACTGATGTTGCCAAACAAACCCTAATTCCGCCTTTGTTAATAAATAATAACAACAATTATTAAAGTCCAATAGTTGAACATTGCTCACCCAGCCCAACCTAATCTATAGTTCATTATAAAACACATGCAAGACCAACCTTCTAAACGAAGAGAAAATTTTGCCCAAGCCTTGCAGAAGATTTTTGTGGCCAAGCCCAAAATTTAGTCTCACTTCCTTGTGCAAATCTTCACGGACCACTTTAATCTAACGTATAAAAGTTGGAGAACCATTAAGAAGTTAAAAAGTTATGGAAGAAAGTAGGGAGAAGCAGCAAGTTCAATGAGGATCTTGAGCTTCAATCCTTTGACTTTTCTTGTTAGTCTTTTTATGTTTTTCATCCAAAAAGCCCATTCCTTCCTTTCATGCACAGTAACTTGTGAGTTTGTGACCTTATCTGCTGCTTATAAAGGTAAAGCTCATTTTGTGGTCTCATTTGTGCAAGTTACAATCAATTGCATGTGGCCCTTCTTTTACAACAACTCAACCCAACCACCATCTTTTTCACTCTTCTCTCCAATTACCAATACTATAAGTCTATAACCTTTTCATGCTTTTGGTCACAATTTCCTACCATTTGCTATAAATGTTTATATCAGTTTCTTCATTATAAAGTAACAAAGTTGATCCATACTTTCATATCCATTATCCAAAGATACAACAACACAAGTTATTCACACTAATATTCCAAGGATTGGAGAAAACAAACCAACAAATACACATGTAAAGGGCCCTAACAAACTTCTGTCTCCAGCAGCTTATGTGGAGATCAGCTTAAAGGGGAGTCAAAACTTCTCAATTAACAACTATCCTAAGTCAACAAATGATTTGAGAATGAAGGGGCTATGTGATGATGAAGAAAAGGAAGAGGCTTTTAGGGCACATAGGATGTTACACACAAAGGAGAATCATGGACAATTGGGGTTTCTTCCAGGACCACCATAGTAAAAGTATTCCCCCCAATCACCATTGTTTCCGCTCTGGACATCATAGCAGCTCGATTGCTCGGTGAAGGTACCCAGGCCTTTCGGAGCCCTCAGATTGTTGGACCCGTCAACAATCTGTATGTTCCTGAAGTAACTCGCCTTCCCGAAACCTTCCTCCGGGAAATGCCCACTGCCCATTTGGGTGGTAGTGTGCTGCCCATCTGCTTCTGAGTTCACAACCTCTCCTCCCCATTCAATCATTGATGCACTGTCAGCCAAGTTTGAGAACAGGAAAGCTGGCCAATACCCCAACACATAGTCATTCCCAAACTGCATCCACCAATTACCCTCATTTGGGTCCTACCAATTTATAAATCAGTCAATGAAATTACAATAATGTTTTTGAAATAATGATAAACAAAGGAGCATCAATGTCAGAGGACAACAATGAGCATAGATGTCAGAGATTCTCTATGTAATATTGTAGAGCAATAAAATATATAAAGGGGTATATATGTTTTCTGCAAAAAAATCTCCTATTAGCATTTGTTAATTGATCAAGATTCAAGAAAGTTGGGCGGGTTCTTTGTTTCTTTAATACCTTCCAGACAAGTAAGCTGATATCGTATTGGGGGCTGCGATAGGCAGAGACCGGGTTGATGCTAGCACCCATTGCTATATCATTGTTGATTTGAATAAACCCCGAGCATAGGAGATTGTAGCACCCAGTGGCTTGATAAGCATCACTCTGTTTTAGTTTTCCACAATCAATAAAAAAAGAAACTAGTTAATTACATAACCAAATTGGTAACACCTAGCCGAAGATGTTAAATTATTGTACCGTCCAATACGTGAAGAGGCGACTGTTATTATCCCCATATAAATCTGGGCTAACCTGTTAATTCAATGAAGAATAGATGAGACACTACACAATACTAGAAGAAAATGGTGATTGGTGATAGCAAAAGTAACCTGCCAACCAGCTTCAATGCTGTTCAGATCTTCTCCAAATGTGCCACTCAAAATCCAGATTTGGGACAGGCTAAACTCATTAGGCTGCTGGATTCTGGGTTCCCAAACATTAATTGTTGCCTTGGCTCCATAGAATTTTTCTCCTTCTACATAGACTATGGCATGCTATAACTCCAAAAGCAACAAAACAAGACAAAATCCATCAAACAAAAGACTAGCAGCAAGCAAGAAATTAATTTACTAGCACAACCATTAAAGCTCTCTCCAACCTACTACTAGGTTTTATTTATTTCTTCTACAATTAGCTTTGTTTTTGCAATAAATGAGAGTTGTTTTTGGAGCTGCATGTGTATTATTGTATGGTAATACCTGATGACCACTTTGACTGATAAGGTCAGGATTTGCAGACCTCGGTTTTGGGATGGTTGTTTGCTTCTTGCGTCCAAACCTCTTGACTGAGCTTGCCCTCAACACATCTTCTTCCTTGGTTCTTCTGATGGGAATGGTTCCTTCTGGACACCTTCCATTATTGTGCCACAGTTGAGTTCTGGGTTTTGGTCCTTCCTTTGAAGACACCTTTTTCTCATCAAACAGCCCTTCTGGGTGAAATTTTGGTCTCATCTGCAAAACCCATATTTTAGAAAACACAAAAAGTGAAACCAATTGGAAGAAGCTGAAACAGAACCAAGTGATGAGACCTGAATTGTGTGGTTCCTGAGGAGAGGATGATCAAAAGCTGGCTGGTGAGCAATATGGACACAATCAATTATGTCCCCATCCGGGCTCTGCTTAACAAAACCCAATAGAGAATTGAGCAATATTCAACAAACCCACAAGCAAAATCTTACAGAAAACACCATAGATTTGTGAAAAAAAAAACTTAATTGAAGTAATTAAAACCAACCTGAATAGATTTAACAGCAGGCTTGTTCAAGCGCCTGAGGTGCTTCTGGACCTCCAGATTCTGGGTGGTTATGCCACTTCTAGCAGCAGATGTTGTGTTTACCAAAAGACCCAACAAGAACAGCACCACCACCACCACCACCTTAGCCGCCGCCATAACCACCAGAATCAAGAAAATGGAAAGTGGGTTTTGTGTAGTGCAAAAAATCAGAGAGAGGTGTGAACAAAAGGAAGTAGCTTTTGATGGAGACGCAAGAGTGGAACGAAAGTGCCGACGCTAGCTCTGGTAAAAAAAAAAAATGTGAGTGAGTGGGAGTGGTGGTGAGTTGATGGGTCGTCCTCTTGCTCTCTTCCACTCACACACTCACAGTGACAGTGGTGTAGCTGGGCACATCCTTGTTTGTCGTTTTGGGTACACTGTCTCTCTCTCTCCTCTTATTGCTAACTAAACACAGAATAGACTTTACATTTATATTTAGCTTTCTACCATCTTAAAAAGTTTGTAACAAGGTTGGTACTCTACTAGTACTTTGCCACTTGGTGGTGTTATATGTTAATGGTCCAATACCATTTCCAATTTTTTTCAAAACTTGCCTTTTCTGTCCCTTTCCTCTCCCCTTCTTGTATCAAGAAAATAATTTTAATTAAATCCAACTCAAAGTCTGTTTTGTCAGCTCTAACCGTAAGAGTATTTGGTCATGTAGTCGGCGATTCTTTGCCTCAAAACCCGTTTTGCCAGCTCTACTTGTTATGAAGTTAGCGATAAAATTGAGTTTCCTTAAAATACTTTATTGGTGGTTTGTTGCACGCATTTGTATGAGAATTGACAATTTTTGTGTATATGAAGTAAGACAAATGTCAGTT
The DNA here is from genome assembly GCA_036897485.1 of Pelargonium nanum. Taxonomy (NCBI): domain Eukaryota; kingdom Viridiplantae; phylum Streptophyta; class Magnoliopsida; order Geraniales; family Geraniaceae; genus Pelargonium; species Pelargonium nanum. The sequence continues at coordinate 2,502 of JAYMTF010005841.1, read as the reverse complement.
ACTTGATTGGTTGTCGGTTGCATAAACTTACATGAGAATTCGGGCAAGTTTATATGGGATATGTCAATATTTCACTAAAGAACATTCATGAATTATGCCAAATTCTAGCAAGCTGGCTACGCCAATTGTCAATTCTCTCTCTTAAGATTCACATACACATAATACTATATTTGTGTTGTTCATTATCTACAGAAATATGTGGTAGTGATACATTTGAGTACCATTCATCATAAGGCTATGATTGCCAAAAGAATTGAAGGCTGATGTTTGTTTTAACCAAGTTGGGGTTAAGAGGTTGTCTTGTGCCTGATTTGTAGACAAAAGCATTTACTGCAACTTGTCATCAAGCTATTGAGTTGCAGACAAACCCTCAAGTGAGAGGTTGTGGCTGGACCTGAACATTAACTCACACCTAAAACTAGTAGCAATTTTTATGATGAGATAATTAGAGTTTGGTTCTAGATTTTTGGGTCTCATATACACATAATTGATTTATGTTTCAAAATCAAACACATAAGGACTCTGTGTTTTCTTATGCTATCAAATAGAGTATCTTTCGTCCAAAAGAAAAACGTTAAAACTAATCAAAATCGCTATGTCAATATAGTTATTCTCAAATTGAATATGATTACATTAGTATACTCATTTTGTTAAACTAAATTTTGGGCATGATTTAACAATATTGTCATGTTTTATGCACAAAAATTAGATCAATTATATCTTGAGATAGTAAAAAAAATTGAAAATAAATGAATAATGAATTCATAATTTTGGCTTTCTGAAAAAAAACGTGAAATAAAAGAAAAATCAATTAAATTGGACATGCACATGCTCAAAGATTTCGATTTTTTTTCTTCATTATTTCGTCATTAAATCGACTAAAATTTTGTATTTTTTTTCTTTCTACACAGCATACTCATAAATGTGTTTCTCATTAAAAGTTGCATTACATTAAAAAAAAAAATCACAAAGCTATATTTTATTTCATATGAATGACATGTACTAAAAAATTTGAAATAAAGCAAGGATAAATTGTCTTTTTGCTCATATATCTACAAGATTTATCGTTGTGTAAATGGAATTAAAATATAGATATCTCATGAAGTTCAAGAATTATCTATACATATCTTATGTGTTATGATAGAGCCCTGATATAAATATCTTTATATAATTTGCATCTCATTATCATATTCAATAAGGATCCAAAATGAGGTTTTATTAATCCATGTGGGCATAATAATTTAGGGCCATACAGTGGTGGGGAGTCTATGGGGGCTTGGGCATGTGTGAGTTGTAGAACGTTAAACTCCAAAAATTAAATATATAAACAAAAAGGAAAAGTTAGAGAAACAACAAATTTAGGTTGTTTAACGATTGGGTTTCGATTCCCATTGCTCAATCAATAATCATAAACTATTTCCTTCTCTCAAATATTTAGTATGAAAATTCTTAAAATTGATATATCGTATTGCTAAAATTTTGAAATCTTATTGGTGTGTCGAGTTGGACAGCGCAAATACACTATATTGTTATTGTCGTCATTTTTAGGTGTCAATGTATTTTTTAAGTGTTCAAGTTTAAGTCCAAATGCTAATGTCTATTTTGTCGGTCGCGGTGTCAAGGGCATGAGACCTGCATGAGGTAACACAAAAAAACGGAGACCTCGGATGTGGTTTTGGAACACCGCGTCAAGCGTGAGAGTAAATTCTCGGTTGGAATCACAAGAGGCTCTAGAGAGCGTCTCTAGAAAGTAATAATTGAGAAAACGAAAATCTATTAGGTGTTTATACCAACCTCCAATTTTTGCCGCTTGTCGAAGTGATTGGTTGATGGCGATGTGGGTCCATTTCGGAGCTCAGTACTTAATGTTTTGGGCTCTTGCTTCCCAAATGTGTCATGCGCAGGCGCGGGCATTGGGTGATATGCGAACGTTGAACCTCTTAGAAGCCTACATCGCTCGGGGCAGGTCCGAGTCTTACGGATTGTCGTTAAGTTTGTCTGGTGAGATGAGGAGCATCTGAGGTGGCCCGAGGAGGCGGTGTGAGCTTTTGAGGAAGTTTAATATATGCATCCCGACTTTTTCCAGATTTTTCGAGTGTGTCTTGGCTTAAAAAATTGATATTGTGAAAGACTAACAAAATTACTAAAATACGATTCAAAACAAAAAAACATGAAAAGAATCCATCTACCCGAAATAGACATGTTATCACAACCAACTTATAGTGAATGCGGACATGATAACGCGGCGTCTGAAAGCGGATCTAATATTGCGGGGAGTCAATAGTGATGTTGAATAATAAGTAATGCATGTGAGAAATGGTTGAACCATGGCAGATAAAAAAAGACCGACTGTAGTTCAAAGAAAAACTTTGAACGTAGAATTAGAAAAGACGGGTAGAATTTTCAGAGATGACTGAATAAAATGTTAGCTTCTTTTTTTTGTCTTTTTTTCAATAATTTGAATTTTGTTTCCTTGAAAATGCATAACGTTATTATTTAGTA
>JAYMTF010005840.1:0-11043 GCA_036897485.1 Pelargonium nanum | reverse complement strand
ATTACCCTTATCACTTATGCACTACATGAACTGCACATGAGCAGATTTGAACTGCACATGGGGTGTACGGGAGAAAGTGAGGGTAATATTGGAAACACATTAAATTATCTGGTAATCCTTAATTTTTGCAAAAAATGAAAACATAACACTCATTTTGGGACGGTGAGAGTATTTTTCTTTTATGGCTATCCACTAAAGAAGACAACCTATTTTGCTGGCAAAGGAGGGGCATTTAGAAATTAAAGATTGTGAGGAGAGGAAGGGGAGAGGAGGACCCTACCTCATCACTCCTCAGCAGTTGAGTTAGTTAGGACTTGGGTGAACATTTACCAAATTGGAAGAAAATAGAAGATAAGATTGGAGACCCACTCCACTTTATTACTATGAAAATGATACCCTTTGAAATGAGTTTTTTATTTCGTTGTTTAGATGGAACTAACAAGATAATGTTGCATGTTCTTGCAAGTTTGTCAATAAAGATAATGGATACAATGTGTAAACGACGTTAGGTTATGAACTAAAGGAATTAATCTAGTAGTTAAGAGTGATTTTATTGCAAGAATTGCGGATTTAAGAGACGGTCAAAAATCTTCCAATAACAAAATTTATTTTTTTATAAGTCACTCACTATGACTAGAAGGCGTTAAGCCCAAACTATCTTCCATGTAGGGGTAAAAAGCCTAACTTACATTTACTTAGGAGAGAGTCTTAACTAAGTTGTCTCCTATTGTTATTTTATAATAGTGTTTGCTCTCTCCTTGACTGGTTATGATGGAGTCATTACTTAAGAGACTTTATCTTAAATGCGTTGAACTGCTATGAAGATCGTTCAAGAAAATAATAGTTTCAAGATGTGTGCAAGTTGAATTGAGAACACTTTTACAGTGAACATGGTTAGATTGTAGAGGTTAGGGTATGGCAAGTGAGATACTGATAATTATACCTAATGTTTTGCAGTTGAATATCATCTTGTGGTCTCTATTTGAGATGAAAGACATTGGATATGTTAGTGTTATAGTAAGGCAGTGATAGATAGTTTAATTGCTAAGGTAAATTTATTGATACCAAAAACCAAGATTTGTTTCTATTTTTGTGTTATTAGATTCATATGTATTCAATTTCAATGCAAGATAATAAAAAACCTCTTCAATAAAACAACTACACAAATTCATAAATGAAACTAGTAGGAGAAAATGTAACATTACATCTTTTATTAATTTCCCTTTTACTTTTGTTGTTTTTGACCACAGAAAGTTGAACAAAGAAGAGATAATGGGCAAAGCAAAATTTACTTTGGAAGTGAACCCTTTTGACACAATATTTAAACATTGAAAACATAATGATCCATAAATAAAAAGGATTAAAGGAAATGTGTAGTGGACAGCTTGAAAATGAAGCTTCTACCTTTGAAATGATGGTGTCTGGATAATTTTTTTATTGATGTTGATAATGGTACATGAGAACAAAGTAATGCTCATGTCCCAACTTGTATATTTGCCATATGAAATATGGTCTCATCCCTTCAATCTATTTCATATGGGTCCATGAGAAAGTGGCCTATTTTGGTTGATTTTGTGTTCCACATTATGATATTTGGACCCAAGCCTAAAAAAATTTATTCTTCACCCTCTTGGACCACAATAGTTTTATGTTTTTTCTCCTAACATTTATTGTCATGCATGCTGGCAGTGATCATGCTATAAAATGACACCAATATTGTTTTGAACTTAGTAGTAAATTTCATAAAATATTATTCAATTTTACATAAACAATCCACGGTAAAATGCCAAAATATTAAATGAGAAGTACACATAATTAATTAGCATAGTTCAAAATACACCAATAATATTGACATCTCAACCGAACCTCTAAGACATTACTACTTTCATGATAACAAATAACTTCTTCTTTCTTGTTAGTTTGTCATTCATTTACATTTTATTTTTCTTGCTTGGCTACTAGTGTTTTCACTTTGAGATTTTGCACCAAATCGACAAATTCAATAAAATGAAATGCAACTGTTGAATGTAGGCAATTAGACTAAGCGACATATTGTGTTATTGTAGGCACATCTTTATTTTAATTATTCTGTTTGTACGTACTCTCATCATTGACAAGTTCTATAAGCGAAACTTTCACAAGCCAATGTGAGATACTGATACCAAAGTTTTGAGTGTATTAAATCTTAAATGTACACCTCATGTGGTACTATAGTCATCGTCTTGGTGTCCCGTTTACACCAACACTTCATATACATATATTGTTCGAATTTTATTCCAGACAAAACATCATCGTTTTGTTTAATACTCTCCGATGTGTGAGATTTCAAGCTTAAACCTTGAATCTGATCAAGAAATATACTTGGAAACCAATATATATGAATAAATACTAACACCTCATATTCCACTCGGCACAATAATTACTAGAATCATGACAAGAATACCTTAGAGGTTGGTCTATGCCAGGTAGAGAAACTCGTGATCTCATTGCTAATACATGATTGAATTAAATCAATCCATGTTTGCTATGATTGGTAAGAGAGGCTGAGGGTCATAATTTTTTTAATTTATTGTATAATAAGCTGTAAATTAGTTAGATTTGAAGTCAAGCAATGCCTTAGTTGGTGGGATATTGGTCTTGATTTTGATTTCGGTAATCTGCCTTCTCATTCGTGGCGCGATGGACGCAAGATTTCAACGCAAGGTGGGTGGACTTTTTGACTTTAGATTTGAAGTCTGCTCCAGAATTGGAGGGAAACCAAATGAGAAAATAAGGTATAGTGGTAGGTCACTAGGTCCTATTTTTCTTTTTATTCTTTACAATGACGTAGTTATATATAATTATTCTACTAAACTTTTGTTAATGTTGGACTAAAAATATTTGTTTTCACAAAACCACCTTGGTTTACTTAGTGCTTAGCATTTTATATTCTTCCCATAATCAATTAGTAAGGATCCAAGTCCAACTAGTGTATTAAATACTGACAACCTTCAAATTCTTTCATTGTTGGTTTCTCAACACTCTCTCACTTGCATGTTGAATAAGAGAACGAATTTTGCACGTGCATCAAGAAGGAAGCTAAGATAAAAACGGGTCATTGGGTTCATACAGACCAGTGATGATGTTAAATTAAATTTGATTTCAACCCAAAATATTAACCTAATATATGAAAGATCCAATTAATATATCAAGTGACGACAAAACAAGAAACAAATAATCTCCTTAACTAGGTGCGGAAGACACCCCTAAGGCGTTATCATTCCAAGAACTTCGGCCAACCTTGAGATACACTTCCGTGATCTCATCTACAACATATCACCCCCGACATTGATTTCACACCAATTTCGACTTGAGGATGCAAGTGTTCACTTAGGACGACCTCACCATCTGCAAGCTCTTTACAAGCACCTTCTAGGGGTAAGCCCAAACAAGTTTTGTATTAAGAGCCCCGTCTGTCACCATTACAAGTTGAAAAAAATTAAATTCAAGACCTTGTATACCACCAAGTGTGCCTCATTACTAAAGGCAAAAAATGGCAAATCCATGCTCATTCATGCCAAGAAAAGACTGAGCAAGTCCTTTCATATTTCCATGGATGGTTCAAGAAAGCCAGCAGCAAGTGTCAGAAGATCACAAACGTGACTGTGATGGTTAGATTTTAGGGCAAAGCAGATGAAATTTGGCTTTTCCAAGGCCGTCATTGAACATGTCATCAGTTTATTGCCGATCATTAGACACAACCATTTCAACAAAAATATGAGATTTGTCGCTAATTTGTCATTGCTTTTGATCACCGACAAAATGAGTTTCATCTACAACAAAAAATCTATCACAAAAATATGACTTTGGTTATAAATAGTCTTCCAACCCAAAAATAATTATTTTTTAGACACAAATTGTTGAGCTCTTACATCTTAAAATTGGGGTCTGGTAAATATATAAATGTACAAGCAATAATAAAAGTTACTTGTCGGTAGAGATGTTAAATTATGGAGCCCCAGTTCGTTTTGAACAAGCTCTTTTTATAGGATCGTACCGTCTTGGAAAAGATTGATTTTGAGTTGTAGAACAAAAACTTGTATAAGTGAACAAGTTGCATAGCTAGGGGTAGGCATGTGGAAATTAATTTAGTTGTTCAAATAGGTCGCATATTGTATATATCTAGCTACTTCACATTTTTGTTAAATTAGAGCTACATTAGTGTGGTCATGTTCTGTCGCAGTAGGAATTGGGTTGTGGCAATTAAGCACATTTACTATATAGCTGGTTGAATCTAGCTAACGCAATAAACGATAATTAATTCTTGGTATCACAACATTTATTAAAATTATAAACAAACATGTAGCCACTATTAAAAATATATTACTGTATTTATGTAATTGTCAAGCTTGGAAGATTTTTTTGTGTGTGTGCAAATGTAGAATTTAAATGTCTTCAATGGATTCATTTCATAACGCCAACCATATTTATGTAAGGGTAAATATAACACAAGAAGTTCTAGGAATATATACTTGATCCGTGTATGCAAAAAACTAGCTTGTACCAACATTTCGTGAAATAATATAAATTTTGTACAAGGATGTACATTGTAGGAGACTAGATAACAAAAACGAAGATAAGAAAATACTAGCCCGACAAAAGAAAGTGTTGATAAATATGATGTGTCCGGTTGATTTAGAATCAACAAAATACCGAAACACATGTCGTAATAGAACACTTATTGTATGCGTCTTGTACTGGGAATTGTGAGGCCACCGATTGGGTATGGAGTCCAGTAGTGTTAGGCCATTTTGTGTTTGGTGGGTGGCTACCATGGGAGACCTGCCTAGTACGCATTTTTAAGAATGACTTCCATGAGGGTTGGGGTCGCGAGAGCAGGAAGTTGGATCGGTGGTTGGCACCAGGGGTAGGCTGGGTGAAAGTCAATTGCGATGCTGCAATTTTTTGAGTGGCGGTGCATTTCGGGGTTGGTTGGGTGGGACGTGATGAGCGCAGAGAGTTTATCGTTTTTCCAACTCTTGGGTTGTGTGTAGCTCGATAGCCCTGAGAGACGAGGCTGTAGCGATTAAGATAACTTGAGCTGACTTCATAATAGAGGCTTCTTCCGAGTTATAGTCGAATCCGGTACTCTTAAAATTATTATGGCCTTGCAATTTCGACTACGGTGGTGATAGTATGGATTTAATTTTATTTGATTGTTTATATTTAACTAGTTGTAATAGATTTTTCTTTTTGTTTGTATTTCGATATGAGAATCGTGTAGCTCATATTTTTATGAGGCTAGTTGTTTTCAATTCATATGTTTGATAATGAGATGCTCTTAATCCTTTGGCATGTATTTAGCTAATTTTGCTTCTTGTTATAATATAAATAAATTCCTTACTTAAAAAATAGTAATATATGGAGAGTGGTTTTGATAAGTACTCTATTCCATGTGTGTGCTAGCCTGATTGTCTCAAATAATTATAATGAAAGTCCCTCTCAGAGACATTTCATCAAACATCTTGAGGGCATTTCCAGTCTTCCGACTTTTACACGATCCAGGAAGGATAGGGCCCAATTTATAGGCTTACAACTGACTTGGGCTTGAGTCTATTGAGATTTTTTGGACTTAATTGGTTAGTATAGAGATTTGAAAAATATAAAACCTGTAACCCAACTTCTCATAAGAATCAATACATATGGAATGTGGAATCTCATAAGGCCTTTGAGCACTGACTTATGATCATGTGCTAGATCTACCAGACTTCTTTTTACAGTTTGTGGTTGTGACTTGTGACAGATGCCTCTAGTGTGGGAGTGGGAGCATATTGACTCAACATGTCTAATAATTTCTCTTATTTTCAAATTTGTTTACAATTTTCTTGTCCTGTTTAAGGAAATTCTAAAATGCATCAAACAAATTTTCAATCTCTTCTTCTTCTCCGTCAGCTATTTTTCATAATTGGTCATTATCAACACACATAACCAGTCTAGATGTTTTCCGCAAGTAACTTATTCACCACTCTTCGAGTATGGTAGAAGTCTTCAATATTATGTCTCATACAAAACAAAAACGAGCATGATGCGCATGCAATCGTCCTCATTTTGTGACTTGTATGGTAGCATCAAATCTCATCATAGATTCATAGGTGAGTGAATCGAGAGTTCATGAGGCGTGGATCGCTCAATGTATCGCGTATATAAATGCAAAGGGGATTCTCGAGTGATCCAGGCACTCGGGACATGTTATTTGCAACAAGAAGCCCTTAAAAGTTCTTTAGATATATCCTTTTGCATCTTCTGAAATCAGAATTGTCCTTTAAAAAGTTCTTTAGACCTTCCTTTTTCTTTTTCTTTTTTTTATCGCGCAGCAACATTGCTAGACAAATTAGTAAACCTAGGAAACTGATATGCACCCACAGCTTGTATACTGATATGCAGTTTTGCACCCACAGATTGAGGTTTGCTTAATACTACTGACTACTTGAGTACGTCACCAATTACCTATGAAATTGAAACATAAGACCTAAATTTATGTTCAATTTTATCCAAAATTAATGTGCTCGAAACCAAACAAAACAAAACAAGAAGTTAGTGGCTAGTATTAATCAGAACTTTGACTGTGGTTAACGCGTATATCAAAATTGTGTTGGGATGTGTTCTCACAAATTACTATAAACCATAAATGCAAATTTGTATTCAAGGACTCAACTTGCAACTGTCTTTTCCATTTTAGATGAAGCTTCACTTTCCAACTTTGAATTTCTTTTCCAACGTCTTTTGTCCATTTTATCAACTGAGTTTGTGCATATTATAAATACATACAATTATGGAAAATGTAATGGGACAGAAACAGAAACAAAAGAGAGTTTCGTTTCAAGTTACAATTATTATATATAATGTCATGTTATTATTCTAGGTTACAAAATTATTGGATATATATTTTTATTATAATCACGTACGCATAATGGACAAGCTAATAATACATCAAAGCAATTCTCGTACACATAGCATACAAGAACAAAAAGGTAATACATGATAAGAAGAAAAAAAAAAACTCAGCAGATTAGATGCTTATAGATCTAAACGCATGGAGGTCAAGTCGTCGGATTAAGGATCGATTGGTGTTCAAGAACAAGTGGTGGGTGGTATTTTTGGAACACCTTGACGTACGAGCTCCACCATCACACTGTCCGTTGACGGCGGTTTCAGGCCAAGAGGTAGTGGCAGCCAGGGTTTCGATAAAACATCTCCGATAGCTGCATCTATGCTCTCTTTTGACTGTCACCAAACAAAACAAAACTATCATTATCAGCTAAGAAACTCAATTATTAAAGTTTTTTTTTTAAAGTAACTCAATTATTAAAGTTAATCACTATATTTGGTAGTAATAATTTGGGTAAATTCTCACAATCATTGTCCCTAGTATATGTTATTTATGGTCTTGTAAATATTTGTGTTAGTGAAGCTTAGAAATTTGAAAGCTACCATATGTATCGACTAAACTAGTTAAATTTCATTTTATTTTGTATTCTTGTATACATTTGTATTGATAATGCAATTAATAACTAGTTTCTTTCAAGCACTTTTAGTGGTAACTCACAATTGATTTCTTTTTTTGTCTTATGATGTTCTCAGAGTTTATCCACGATCAACACTAGATCAGCACCTTTAAATCATGGTACATCTATACTAATTTTCATTCGTTCCGGAAATGACAACAAGGGCGGCAATTCTATCGTTATTTACTAAGTTTGAAAGCAACTACTCGAATTTGAGACCTCAAACTAAGTTGTAACATCTTTTTGCCTAAATTCCGTAACAAATTTGTGATTATTCGTCTGAAAAAATTAGAAGTGAATATTATTTTGAGACAAAAAAGTAATTCGTTTGAAACGAAGATAAGAGAATATATAACTTACCGGTTGGAAGTCAAAAAGAGGGCGGGGAGGGCCGGATTGTCCTGTGGGGGTGACTCCGATGCCGGGTTCTACTTTGTACATGGCATGGGGTGGGATGCCGGGAACCGGAGGAGCTGCGAATCTCTGCACCACCACATCAATACTATAAGCAACATTCCATTTCAAATTTCTTGACCAAAATGTGAATAGTACTAAACCGTTACTTACTGTTGGGGGCAAGGGTTGCGGGAAGCAAGGCGTTCCGGGAGTTGGCGCATTGGGGACACGTTGGTGGTTAGGGTGCCAGAACGGGGAGTCCGGTGGCGGAGGCGGCGGCCCCCATGTAGGCGGTACCGGCGGTTGCGGTGGCGGAGATGGGGAATGAGGCATATGCTTGGGCCACATGTGGACTACGGATTGGTCCATGCTGGGATGGCCCCAAACGTGCAAGGGTCTAAAGTGGTGCATAGGCGGCGGCGGCGGCGGCGGCGTCATTGGAGGGAACCCCATGGTTGGTGGCGGTGGTGCAAGCCATGGGTTCATGTCCGGTCTCTTCCCTCCTCCTCCGGCCACCGCGCTGCCGTACATTTGCCTCCTCTGGGTCCAGCTCGCGGCCTCCGCCTCCCTAGCTAGCAAATGCTTCCGATGAGATCGATATTTCTGCGCAAATAAACACCAAAGTTAATTGTATGCACATAGTGAAAGTCTTAGGTAATGTTTGAGGAAGAAATGCATTTTAATTAGCAATCAATTAAATTTTGTTCTTTTTGTTCATTACTACTATAAGATACTACTCTTTTTAGCTATCTCTACAAATATTTCCATTTCATATCTTTCTTCCTCTAAATTTAGAAAGAAAACAAAGATTTCCTCATAGTCCTTTTTGTTGTATGGTTGTATTTCACTATTTTGGGATGAGAAGTTGAGAAGACCCTTCTTTTTTTTCTTGACTCAAATAAAGAAAACCAACAAAACACAACCCTTTCTTGAACAAAAGGCATAAAAGAAAGGAAGAACTGAAACAAAATCATGTCTCAAAATCATATATTTCGGTAGGGATCGAGCACAACCATAAAAGTAATGACTGAGACTCAGTAAAGACACGTTTGAATTGAATCCGAACAGACTTTTCACTCCCAAAATTTCATTGAAATGGAATATGAGTGTTAATTCACGAGCGTCAAACTCTAGTAAGCGTAGCTAACGTTATTTTTTCTCTATCCATGTAGTGTGCATGTAAAATAACGATTGAAAGAATATGTATGTGCATACTTGAAGGTGACTAGCAATGTTATGGCGAGTGAGGCAGTCGATTCCCATGAGCTCTAAGATCCTGGAAGGCACGGCCTTATCCACCCCTAGCTGCTCCACTGCTTGAACAAAACGTCTGTGCAGTTCCGGTGTCCAATCCACCTATAACACCGTACCCAACAACAAAACTATTAAGCAAAATCCCAAAAACAACACCCAAATATTTAAATAATTCATGATTCCCGTGACTTCTCTCCACTCCAAATATTTGAATAATTCTTTAGGGAAATGAAAAAATTAAATTCATTATCACTTCACGTAAAATCACCAATCCTCATAATTCAAGTGCAATAATTCACGATACCTTCACTTTTCTCTTTCCATGTGAATTCTTGGATTGCGACGATGAAGATTTTCTGCCCTTTTCATGACCTTCCTTAGGAGATGGATTATTATTATTATTATTGTTATTATCATTATTCACTGCTGTTGCAATAGCTGACTCGTCGTTCTTGCTCACAATCTCTTCTCCTCCGGTATTCGAACTCGAATCCAAACCCGGCCCGGACCCCAAACTATGACCTTCCTCCGCTTTCTCCGCCGACGGCGAGGCATTCATGTCGGAGGACTCCTCGCCGCCGCTGACGGAGAAGTCAGCGAGGAGCTCCGGATCCATCTCCAAATCCGGCAAGACGTCCCCGTCGTCCATGCCGACGAAGAGGTCGTCGAAGTCGATGCTGTCGAGTAAAGCGTTGGCGTCAGTGAAGTCCGGGAAGCCGTTGTCGTCGCCGTTGCACATAGCGAAAGCGGAAGCGGTCTCCATCTCTCCCCGGAGGTGCTCATCTTTGACGGTGCTCCTCAAAGCTGACACAGCAAGCATTCCAAAACTGTCCAAGAAACAACAACTAGCTACACGAGCTATATAATATATATATATAATAGCTTGTTGTGATGCTCTTAATAATATTGCATGCACAAGTATATGTGGTGTATGAGATTTTCCGGCGGCCGATAACGGTGGTTTTTGAAAGAAAGAGAAATGGAGAGAGAGGAAATAAGGAGTGTTAATGGGTTGGAGGTGGGTTTTTAGTTGAAGTGAAAGAGAGGAGTGTGGAGAGAGAGAGGTTTGATCTCCACCACAACTTGTCTTTTGAGATCTCTGGAATTATTTGTTTTTATGTTATTGTTTTGTTTGTACTCATTTCTTTATATATACTTTATTATTTTCAAATTTCATATTATATGATTTATTAAGTTTGTGGATGTCTATTTTTTGAGGGGTCTGAATATTTCAAAATGAAAAGGATTCCCGTGAGTTTTATTTATTTCTTTTATTTTCTTCCAATATATCATCAAAGAAAAGAAAAGAAAAGAAAAACTATATAATATGTGTAATTGAATATAATGAGTTATTGGTTATATATGTAGAAAATATATTTTTTACAAATTTGTACAATATTTTGAATCTGTATCATAGAGCTTGCAATTGTAGTTTCGGGTTGAATTTGAAAGGCTTAATCAAAATTCGATACATATGTAGTGCGAGTTACCAATTTTGTATTAATTTTTGAATTTTATGAGTGAAATATGCAAGTGGTCTAATTTAAATGGGTTAAAAAATTATTGGTTGTCTAATTTATACAAATCGATTTCAAGAATATAGATTGAATTGCGAAAATTTGTGATTTAAGTTCGGGTTGTCAATTTTTGTTACATATATGGAGACATTTGTATGGTAGAAGGTCCTTAGGTGTAATTGTTGCATTAATTTCATTTCATGGAGTATTTGTCAATAATTTAGAAGTATTTTGTGAAGGATGCTGGTATTCTCAAAGCAGGGAATATGCTAAAATCTCCCTTATTAAGAAAAGGAGTGGTGAGAGAGAGAGAGAGAGAGAGAGAGAGAGAG
>JAYMTF010005839.1:0-11045 GCA_036897485.1 Pelargonium nanum | reverse complement strand
CCTGAGGTCAGCCCCCCCCGGCCGGTTGACCCGGCCGACCCGGTGACCTGACCGAGTCGCTAATCGGGCCGATTTTTAAAACATTGTCCAAAACGATATTGTTTTGGACGAGATTGTTATTTTCTTAAAAAAAAACTTCAGCTTGTAAACAATAACAATTTTGGTAGTGTGATTTTGAAATTGAAGAATAGAGTAAAATTTTAATTTCAGTTCAATAATGAAGATAGAGATCATCTAAACTTAATCGAGTTTTTTGAACACCTTCTTACAGTTTTCACCACTTCTTACAACTACTTATAGTTTTGTATCAAGGTTACCAAAAACGCGTTCTTAGTATATCATTTTGGAAGTAAGAAACATTTCTAGAGATGGATCGTGTCTCATTGTTAGCTACTTGCATTATGCTTTAAAATAAAATAAAAAATAACTATTTCATATAAATGTAGATAAAGATACCACCAATATGATTGGTGACAACAATAACAGTTGGATTACAAGATTGGCCATATTGCTTTTGAGCTTCTTATAATCGTTCCACGTGGCAGTTCTGCATCCTCACCCCTCCTCAACCCATCTTCACCAACACAACACAACCCAAGCCACACAACACACAATTCAGAACCAGCATCATCAATGGCGGTCGCTGCACATTCCACAGCTCCCTTTCTTCATCGCCTCCAACACAGTAACTTCCCGTCCTCAAAACCCGCCAAAAGAACTCTCACAGTCGTTAACATGGCGCCAAAGAAGAAGGTACGTACATATACTAAAAAAAACTCGCAATCTGTGACAAAAATTTCTATAACAAATCTATGAATTTTAATCTCAAAATATAATTTGTGAAAACTATGACAAAATGATTTATATATTTGTTTGGGTCAAAGAGCTGAGACAAAAATTTATGTTTAAAATGTGTGTATATGTATAATATGATTTCTGTCATAATTTACAATTTTTCTTGTAGTAGTACTGATTCTATACATTCAGCAAACACTCTAAACTCATGTTTGGTTCTCGAGAAAATTGAAATTGTGCATTTTCTCAGGTAAACAAATACGACAACAAGTGGAACAAACAGTGGTTCGGCGCGGGACTGTTCTACGAGGGCAGCGAGGAGGTGGAGGTGGACGTGTTCAAGAAACTGGAGAAGCGGAAGGTGCTGAGCAGCGTCGAGAAGGCGGGTCTGCTCTCCAAGGCGGAGGAACTCGGTGTCACGCTCTCTTCCATTGAGAAACTGGGGCTCTTGTCCAAGGCCGAGGACCTGGGGCTGCTCAGCTTGTTGGAGACGGCGGCGGGCTTTTCTCCGGCGGCCTTGGCGTCGGCATCTCTGCCGGCGCTGGTGGCGGCGTTGGCGGTGGTGTTGTTGATTCCGGATGACTCGCCGGGACTGGTGGCACTGCAGGCAGTGCTGGGTGGGGCGCTTGGGGTTGGGGGTGCTGGCTTGTTTGTAGGCTCTATTGTATTGGATGGCCTGCAAGAAGCTGACTAATTGTTCAAGTTAGTGTACAAAATTTGTATCCATAATTGATGGAATCAGTTTTCAGATACATTTTCTTAGTTCAGTTCCTCGGAAAATTTGATTTAGGAGCTTTATAATTGAAAACAGAAGAAGAAGAATTAAAGACAATTTCTCTTTGTTTGCGCTTTATATTTTGTTGTATTTGTAAGTAGTATATAATAATTCCCTATAAAATAAATATGGTATTTGCATTGAACTTTCGTCCAAAACAGAGTTATTTTAAAGTATTTGTACACGACAATTAACTATCTAATTAAACTTTAAAATCTAAACTGCAAATGAATACATCGATCTTTGTACTCTGTTACGAGCTCTTTTCCCAATATTCACTGCAAATGAATACATCGATCTCTATACTATGTTACGAGTTCTTTTCCCACCCACTTTTTTCAATGCCAACTCATATATCTCCATCTTTCCGATATAATTAATCTTTATTTTGTTCATTGAAGTTTCATGACTGAGCATGTGGTTCTCAGTTTTCAGTGTCAGTTTCTGATGTCAAATGTCAATTGTTGAAGGTACATACAATAAACCTCATTGGCTTGTTCATGCATAGCCTCATTGGCGTGTGGCTCAAGCTCATGTGGTTCAAATTAAATCCTCTATTTCCTGACTGTGTCTCTCAGTACCGACCCTCCTTCAATGTACAGAAACCTAGCTAGGACCACAATGGACTGCACGAAAAGCTGATATTAACATCTATGAATTGCTTCTCAATTCTCATTATTAGCCTCACATTCACCTTCACCTTCACCATCTTCAATGCTAGCTAGTTTTCTGTTATTTGAAGCTTGATTGATTGTCACTGCTCAAACCTTAACATACTAGGTGACATCTTTAATTTCACCAAAATCGACCACAATCCAACCTATTTATTGTGCTTCTGTTGTCATTGCCAACCTGTTTTCATCAGTAATGTCCCTACAATAAGTTAGTTAGAACACGTGTTCACGGGGGATAGAAAAGTAAATATACAACACTAATCGCTACATTTGCATATTCAATCCATCCAGATACTTAGTACATTGAGGAAAATGGAAGAACAACCTTAAAAGTCTACCATCAATGAACCACCACAGCACATGAATGACATATCAGATGGCATAACATTAGTGATCTCCAATACTAATAACTTGTACTGCCAATCTGAAACTTTGTCTCTAATTTTGTGGTCTTGCAGATTTATACTTGTAACGATTCGCCCAGAAGAGATAATGCAAGTAATTTAACCCGCTCAACGCGCACATCATCCAGTAGAACCTCTCGAGGTGATAATGGTTCAAGTTGCTACCCAAGAGCCATGGCGTGTGTCGATTGATGCTGGTGATGCTGTTGACAATTGATACAAGGAGTGAGCTGAGATAGTATCCCATGGCGAGTGAGGTCCAGGAGAGAGCTGTGGCCAAAGATCGCGTACTTAACGGGGCCTCAGTGAAGAAGAACTCCATCATGCCAGCCAATGTGAAAAGATCAGCTGACCCAAGAAATAGATACTGCAAAGCAACCCAAAGAAATGTGATGGGAAGAGGCTCAGTTGAGTTTAGTAGTCCAAATTCATTTGCCACTTTCTTTCTCTTGATTTCCCCCAGAGCTGCCACTGCCATGGCCACTATGGAGAGAACTAGTCCTATCCCTATACGTTGCAGATGCGTGATCCCCATTTCAGTTTTTGTTATTGTCCTGGCGAATGGAATGATGATGTGGTTATAGACCGGTGCAAGGATCATGATGAAGAGGACAGGGAAGACCGGGAGAGAAGCCGGTGGGACTTTTAAGGATCCAATCTTTGTGTCCATGGTGGCAGCTTGCTGGACTGAGAAGGTGGAGAGCTGAGCTAGGCAGCAATTCAGCATTATGGTGGACATGAAGATTGGAAGAATTCTAAGCACTATCTTCACCTCCTCTACTTGCTTTGTTGTGCATTGTAGCATTGGGTGGATATGCTTGTTGATCAGTGCATTGTTAAGGAACTTGAGGCTTTCTGTTGGATTTTGAGCCATCCCTTTTTCTATCTCTTCTCTCTCACTCGCGTGGGACGGGCTTGTGGCCGTGCTCATCACAGCATTGCTAGGATTCTTAGCTCTGCAGGAGTTGTAAACTGTTGCTGCCAGAACCTGTTACACTCACAATAAGATTAGCAAAGCTTATTTAACAACTTTGTCCATGTTATAAATTATGTGATTGTACCTTGAACATCATACTGATGGGACTTCCTGCGGGAACTTTTGTTCGGTAACAAGGCGAGCCAACGAGGAAGATTGGGATAGACATCAATATTGTTGCAGTAGCAATGCCAAATCCCCACTGCCAGCCTTTGTTGTCTTCAATCCACACCACAAAGGTTACAGCAATTAGAGCTCCACAGGAGAGGCAGAATACGAAGTAGTTGAAAAATGCTGATCTCTGTCTCCTTCCCCTCGGCGTGTTCTCATCAAACTGCTCGGCTCCATGAGGAGGTAAGGAGCCTTTTATGCCTCCAACTCCCAATGCCACCAGATAAAGCCCTGCAAATAGCATCACAGCCTTCCCTCCATCTACTTCTTCACATGGCGCGTTGGCGTTCACTAAAATGCAGACGGGCGGCTTCAGTGAAGCTACATGGGCTTGTACTGTGAGTATTAGCAAACCCTGTTTCATGATAAACAACCAAATTAACTCTATACTTGTGAGGGCCATTGACATAGACATGAAGTAATTTCTATCCACCAATGAAATTCAAGAAAATAAAAGCCTGTGGGGGCCTAGATACAAACATTTTCCTTAATTATTCTGCTTCACATACATCATTTTCGATGCCTTTCCTCTGTTGTAGAAGTGACAAAATTATGTGCTAGAAGGATTTGACATTATCAGGTGGGGTTTGCTTTGTGTATATGCATAGCCTATCAACATCTTAGCCATATGATCCTCACATGCCTCTAGAAACAACAGTTATTGCATGGTACATTCGTCTTCAACGACGCTAGAGAAATCCAGTAAGTAACACCTACCGACTTTTTTTTGGCAATACATTCAACTTGCTATATTAGTTCGTTGAATGCTTTTTTTTTTTTTTTCTAAGTTGAGCTACACAACAGAGGTAGCTCTCCCCTATTAACCCAAAATCCCACCCCACCCGACGCAATGAGATTTGAACCCATGACCTCCCATGTGGAGATGTGTGTCTTGACCATTGCGCCACCCCTAGGGGGCTGTTGAATGCTTGTTGCAAGCTGATAAAATAGAAAAATGAAATTTTGATTGGATTGAAGCTTACTGAAAATTCAATTGCAGCACTTATCAGATAGATGCGGTAGGTAGTGAAGAAAGCGTCTGAGAGAAAGCCGCCCAGGAGAGCAAGGAGGAATGCTGTTCCCATGAAGTTGGTGACAATGTTGGCGGAACGGGAAGGCGAAAAATGCATGAATTTGGAGAGATATAGCACAAGGTTGCTTGCATTGGCCAGGTATGCTAGATTCTCCAATACCTCCACAACTTGAAAGCACAAAACAAATCAAGATTATCAAAAGCATATGAAATATGTTGTTTTTGGTGATTTAAGGTTCATTACTAATTACCTAAGACGAAGGAGGCAGCGAGCATGCCACCATGGCGGCCTCTCAAGGCGGGTCTGTTCCTCCAATCTACATAGCCGTCCCATATGGTTAATTGGTGTGCCTCATCCTACAAAACATAGTAGCCGAAAAGAATTTAGAACGGTTTGATATATATAAATGAAGAAAATGAAAATGGAATATTATAAGGAACAATCCTACCATGTCTAGTTAGAAGATATATGTCAGATCAGATCCCAACTGGTTTTTAGAAGACTTGAGCATGAATCAAAATTCAGTGATAAATGAAGCCATATTTATAAACAGAGAAATCAGTGGTCCACATGAAAAGAAAGGTCTAGACTCTTAAGAAAATGACTATTATTCTCTCTAGACTTTTTAACTCTTGTATTCTATATATAATCTTGACAGTTTTCAAATATCAAAGCAAATATACTGTGAATGTTATCGATCGTTAGGTACAAAGTTAAAGAGAACTAGCGGGCTAGATTATCGAATGTATGGTCAAAATGGAATGATGTACATACATACCCCACATCCACAATTGGCTCTTGTAGTGGTATTGAACAGTTTGTGTTGAATTAAAGCTAATAATCTGCAGAGATTAGAGATCAATGCCTTGTCAACTTGCACTATAATCTATCGATTTTGAAGTTTCCTAACATGGTAAGATCATATCCAACTGCTTTTTAAGCATAACTATATAAAGAATGGATTGTAATATCTGTACTGTAGACTTTAATTTGTGGCCTTTCCTTGTCAAGACCATTATAAGCTTTTGCATTGCCATGCTTCATGTGATTCTTTCTTTTCCCATGTTCTCGCGGAGCCATCCAAGTTGGATTGAATTCGCTCCTTCGACATATTGTGTGTCAGTTGGAAGGCACTGAATTTTCTTTTTGACAAACTAGAAGAATGTGAGGTCCTACCACACCTGAATTCATCGCCAGACCGAGCTAGTACTCCATTGATATGGAAGAGAAGAAGAAAATAAAAGCAATGGTCTCAGTGGAGATGTTGGAGAGTGTGGGACAAAGTACTTGTCTTTGTCACAGCTTGATCATGGAAAAACACTGTTCAAAATACGGATTAAATTGTGTCTCAACAATTTCTAGAAGCCTTGTTTCTAACCTATAAATCTTATTTAGCTTTGTATGCAGCAACATAAATCTTTGATCGTTATTTGGCTCTCTCAGCAACTTCTTCTTTGAGTACTATCGATAACAGAATATTCTAATGATAGCACCATCAACCCAAACAGATTCATGGCAATCTAGAAATACTCTGAAACAAAAATCTGTTTGTAGCAGCGCGCAACTTGTTGAATAGATTAGGCATTTGAGGTCGGGCTGTGTGTTTGTTAGTTTGTCCACATGCTCATTTACTTCTCGTGCCGACAAGGTTATTGAGCCCATTCACTGCAAATAGACTAAACAGTAATGTAGTAGGTTGCTAGCATCATCTGCAACTTTCTTTGGTGGTCCTGAAACCTCAAGATACTGAATAGAGTGATCATGAGTAAGGTAAATGTATGTTTCTTTTACTAGGTTTTTTGGAAGCATTGGCAATAAAATAGTTGTCCTTGTCAATCCACAGTAGTTGTTACTGTAGCGTGAACCTGTGAAGCTGCTAGTTAATAGGATTCTTTGAAGTCAAATGATCATTTTCAGGTTCTTGTTTTGCATCTCACCAATCAATTAGTAAGAGAGTCGAGTGTATACCTCAAATGAAGTGAATTAGACGTACAAAATTGAACAATGTCGAATAGTGACTAGTTTATGCTAGTTTATTCGACAAATAAATGTGCGTCCCAACTTAAAAACAACTTTATCCCTCCCGTGTACTCCTAATTAAAACCTTTCGTCTCTCTCTCTATCTTCCATGCGATGAGAGATCATTTTATAGAAATATCTCAGCCAAATTGAAGAATATCATGGAACCCTATCAATTCAAAGACCCTCTAACACCACCAAGGGCATGGGTCAGCTAGTAAAGGGTTGTTCCAGGAATGCAACTGCCTTGAAAACTTGGAAGGGTAAGCTTTACTGCTCGAATGGAGATTAGTCTGAGTGCGATAGCACTTTAATGTGCTGATCGTGGGCCCACTTCAAAGACCTCGTTATGAACACTGGTCTACATTTGTAGCAGGCCACTAGGTGAAAAAGATCCATTTTTGGTGTGGTGAAATAGCCAGTAGTAGCACTGGGAATTGGTGGTTATGATTATGCTTATGCTAATGCAGCTGGTAGGTCCGAATACTCAAACCCATCACTTATGTAAACAACCGTTGGAAGAAAATTTGAGAACCAATTGGTTATGGTCATATGGAATGTGGAATTTGATGTGAAAGCACGCCAATGCCAATGCCAATGTGGTGAGGAGAAGAAATAATTTCAACTTTGAAAGAGCAAATGGCAACACAGAATAAATGCAAAATATTGTCAAATGTGAACCACAGGTTGAGGCTATCACTGATGCCATTGCTAAATTATATTCTACAAGGCAGTAATTTTTATTTTATTTTATATATCATGTATTATTCTCGTCCCAAAATAAGTGTCATTTTTTTTTTGAGAAAATTTAAGAAGAAATTCGTTGTTGTGGTATATATATTTTGCATATGATCATGTGTTAAAAGATATTAACTTGAATATAAGAATATTAATAATAATTCATAAATAACTTCTTTTTTGGAATAAATTCATAAATAACTAGTTTACTAAAAATGAAAGAAGATCCTCATTTTGGAATAAAACTTCAAGAGAAATATATAATTATTTTGAGACAAAACTTAAAAAAAAAACACGACACTTATTTTTAGACGGAAAGAGTAACTTAATTTCTAAGTGCCATTTTACAATATTTAAAATATGTATGTAGATCTCCCCGCTTGGCATGCATATTAGTCTTTTGAGTGGGACTTTTCAGTGGAGTTAAGTTTTTCATCAATGTCACAAGTTTATTCTCATGATATCCATATTCATTAACCATTTTTTTTGTGTGGCTAATTTATACAAGCTCTGGTGCTCCTCTCATTCACAAGTTAAAATTCTTAGTTATTCTTAAATTAGTGACATTAAGTGAATTAACGAGTACGAATTCTTACATCCACCAATCACGAAAAAGAAAAACTACATGCAATTAAGACAATAATATATCAAATTTTGCTGAAAGCAATCTCAACGCCATCAACCGGTTTTGGATGTGAAAGATATATCATCTCTGCATTCGGATTGATTAGTTCCCACCTGAAATTTCATAAAATGAAGAATATTATTTTAGAATGTCAATCACAGTTTAAAAAATAAAATAAAAACGTGTTGATTTATAATGTTACTTCATTGATAAGTATTGCTTACTTGTATCCAACGGACAAATGGTGTAAAAGTATAGCAAGTTGTATCCGAGCAAGCATGTTTCCGGCGCATATTCTCGGCCCACCGCCAAATACTTGGTAAGTTCCCGGCTTTGCGGGCTTCTAAAATTTTAAACAAACCAGTCATTCTTTGTACGTTAAACAATTATAAGCGTTATAAATGTGAATTGTGTACGTGTTCGTGTTAAACACGTTTGTGACTTACATCCCATCGGTCTGGATTGAAACACATCGGATCTTCAAAATTTTGTGAATTTGTGTGAAGGTAACGAATCCACAAAATAACTTTCCATCCCTTCGGTATTGTGTATCCTATGACAGATTAAACGCAATATGAGTTGAAAACAGTTACAGGAAAGTCTATGCATATAAACTAAGTTTTTTGTTTCATATAAGCTGTTTTTTGTTTCATTCTGAACTATACTACTTTGGGTCCAAACAAGAAAGTTCATGGACCGTTTTAAGTTAATAAAAGTTCATAAACTAATTGGGAATAAACACAAAAATTCATATATCAAATTGAATCTTTAACCTTCTTTTAAATATTAACCCGTAACATATATACCTTTATACTCGACATCTTTGGTTGCCAAACGGAAAACAAACGCTGCAATATTGGCCATTCTTATGGTCTCTTCTACTACCTGTAAGTTGACGAGCAAATAAAATTATAATATCAAATGTTCATGGTAAATAACACACACAAACAATTTAATGCAAACCTTATTTGTGTATTTCATTTTGGAAACATCTTCGCTTGTTATGAACTCTCCTTCCTTGCTCTGTTTAATGGCCATGTTCTCCTCCTAGAATTGAAATCAAGTAACTAATGTGTATTTGATGATCATAGTATCAAGAATCTCAGTTATTATAAATTAGCTGAGACTCTCAACTAAAAGAGAAACAAATGAATTCGGACGGGGTGCTCCGCGCCCACAAATTCATTGGGGCTAGTATGTGTGTAAATCGATGATGTGACATGTATAAATCGGTTGAAGCATTTGAATAATTACCCTTAGCTTGTGGAGAACATTGGGGAATTTGGCAAGGTAGTAAATAGCCCACATAGAAGCAAGGGAAGTAGATTCATAACCTGCAACAACAAGGCTAATAATATTATCAAGCACCTCTTTGTCATTTAATTTGTTTCCTTCCTCATCTTCCATTTGCATCAACCCATCCATTAAGTCTACATTTGTGGCAGTCTTTTCATTTTGATTCTTAATCTTCTTCTTCTCTAGCTCCACCATGAATATGGCTTCTAGCTTCTTCCGGCACTGCACAAATTAATTTATGTACATGGATATTAGACAAATTGTGAAGTCACTCGTGTGCACATAAACAAATAGTAATACGATTAGACCTTGAAATTGTAATTGTATCGTCGCCAATGAACAAAAATGGTCTAGTATCGTACTATATCAAATTTAACCAAAATAGTCCGTTATGTCAACTCATCATTAGTTTATCCATAAGTGTCATCAGCACACTGAAAGATCAACTAATGATCAACTGATGAAATGGACTACTTCGATTCATTTTGATATAATACAAGTATTTTTTAATGAGCTCATTTTATCGATTGAGAGACCTTTTTAGCCCATTGTTGATAGTTCAATGACCATTTTGGATTTTAATACAAACCGAAATAAACATTTTGTTTTGGTAATGGAACCTGTAGACCGCGGTAGTGAGCTGTTCCGGGTATTTTGAGTGGTTGAGCTCTAATTCCTTGGACCAACCCATCAAAGAGACCGTCCATGGTTGCAAGAAGTGGTCCTGGTTCCAAGCTCCCAAACAATCTTCCAATGTTCTCAAATGTCAGCTGTAACGTAAACATATAAATTTTACACATTATGGTTATGATCATATACATGTACCGTGTTTGTGAAAATTTTTATAATGACATTTAATATAAAACCAATGTAGTAATATATCTTCTAAACATTTTTAAAAAAACTCTAAAACGATATTTAATATGAAAGAGATTGTGAATTACCTTTTTGGTTTCATTGTAAGTAATGATAGTGGACTTGTTGGCCCACGATTTAAGGGTAGCCACCATTCGGGGCTGCACCAATAGGGCAATCCGGCGGAGAGCATTGGGGCGATTAATAGCATCAGAAACATAGCTTCTAAGCCTTGTATGGGCTTTTCCGTTAACCGTGACCAATGAACTAGCGCCTACAATTTCAGCATTGGGCCATGCTAATATAAAATCGTCGTGCGATTGGAATACAAATTTGTTGACCGGTGGCAAGCATGCGATGATCGACGGTGCTCCAAATAGATGGGTTCTGTACAATCCTACTCCATCTCCATACCTAACGATTCACCATCCAACCCATATAATTTAACGTGACAACATGTAATAACCAGAAATATGTATGAATCCTTCTCCATAAACTTATAATATTTTGACACGTTATGGAACCTAATATACACGGCTTGAGGGGATGCTATAAGTTATATGTTAAAACTTAAAGGATCAACTACCTTGTAGGTCCCTGAATTATTAGAAGCCGACCAGTTTGGGGTCCGAATTTCATAAACTCATAAGTGAGTCCCTCAATTAACATAAATGCTACCTAAA
>JAYMTF010005838.1:0-11046 GCA_036897485.1 Pelargonium nanum | reverse complement strand
TTTGATTACTTTTAATTTTGTTTTAAATTCTTTTAACAAAGACTTACTAACCCGTGCAACGCACGGGATGTTTTGCTAGTTTGTGAAAAAACTTAGTCATGATTTATTAGTTATTCTTGGCTAAAATTCAAAATAAAAGAATATAGGCCGGGTGCTCCGAGCTTACTAATTCATTGGGGCTAATATAAATGTTAAATGAGATTCTTTTTTGTCATACATAATGTATGTGTGTTTTGCAAAATTGAGTCTTTTTGAGAGTGAAAGGAGTTTGAAAAACAAAACTTGTCGATGTCTTCTTTATGGTTTCTTTTGTTTTCGTTGTGATGTCCTCTTCCTCTTTTTTTTTTGCGGAAGCATTTATGATGCCAATTTTTATTGATGAATTATTTATAGTTATATTTTAGATCCTCGTTTTGAGTAAGTCATTAATGAGATTGTTACACATTGTTCAAATTATGTATATTGTAGATAGTGTTGCTTCAACGAATTTATTAAAATGAATGTGAGTGAGATTTTATGTGATGTGATAATTACATTAGTTAGTTTTGCCGAAGCAAAAAATTCCTTATTCATGTCTTTTTTCTTCTATTTTTAATGGATGTAGTTTTTATTTGTACATCCATTCCAAATCCACTAAACAGTAAAAATAATGATAAAACACATGAAGTCTTCTAGCAGATCCCAAGTTGGATAAATAATTTATCAATTCTTCTTTGAAAACCATTTGCTTTTCCACTAACCAAATCAATTGCTAAATAGATGAATTTCTCATTTGAAACCATAACTAAATAAATAAATTTCAAGTCGGCTTGAGATCATCAAACAAAGCAGCCCAGATTAACTGACCATCAGATTCAAAATCACCATTACCATGCTGATGGGCCTGGTTGTAGCCCATTGGGCTCATCGCTCTTCCATCCAGAGGCCCAGACAACTTTGGGCTCCTTTTTTTGAGATACAACTTCGCATCCAAAGGCCCAGAAAGCCTCAGATGGGCCTTCCCTTGAGGCTTCATATTCATAGGCCCAGATAGTGCTATTCTCTTCTTGGGCTTGTGTATTATCACATCATCTTTGTCACCCTTCGGTTGCTCCTTGCACTTCTCCGGCGCCAGCGCCGGAGATTCTCTTCTTGGGGTTGGGACCCATTTGCTGATGTAGCGGTTGAGCCGCCTCCGGGTCTTTTTGAGGAGGCCGGAGAGGGTGGGTGGGGCAGGCCCAAGCTCTTTCCGGGCAAGCTTGAGGATCTCGAGCCTGTGCTTGGCCACGGACACGCCCATGCTCTGGAGGAACTCGTGGTTGAAGTGGGCCAAGTCGTCGGAGCGGAGCTGGTTGCGAGCGAAGGCGAGGGCGTAGCCGTAGGCCAGAGAACGCTCTAGGGAGGTCTTGGAGAGCCATGAGAACCAATCCATGTAGATGGTGAAGAAGAGGAAGCTAGTGTGGAGTGTAAGTGACAGTTTTTACTGATTGGATGTTTTGAGAGTGTCTTTTATTAAGATTTTGGATGGTAGTTGGGAGAGAGAGTGACATTACAGTGTGCAAGGAAATTACTTAAAAGGGTGTTGCAAATTGGCATGGGATGGCATGGTTGGTTTGGCAATGAAATGCTCATAAAATTAATGAGACCAAATTGGAGTTATAATTGAGATGAGATGTAGCTGTAATCAAACTAGTAGATGTAGCTGATAATAATTAAGGGTCTGTTTGGTACCCCAGATTGGAGTTGTATAACATTGTCTAACAAAATATGTGTGTTTTCACATACTATATCTTTGGTACTATTGTTACTTTCCGAATTTTGTCATCTTTCTACTGTAGGGTCAGAGGCAACATCGAACTAATTATTAGGCTAGTCAAAATTTACTAGAATAATTTGTTTACAGTTCATAAACTTGATCGACCTATAAACACATTTGCTAACTGCAGAGAACTATCAACAACTTAAACTAAATGAAAATGATATTTGTAACGAACACATCTGGTACCAATAATAGAATAAAGAAACAACATTTCACGTCATACCAAGTCAACAAGTACAATGTTTACACAAGAACAAGGGGTTGTAAATGAGTGTTAAATTGTAAATTTTGAACACCCAACTGCAAAACTAGACTTGTATTATGAGTCTTGATGTGGAATTGGTTGGTCCCAACTGAATTTACATACCTATCTTAATAATTAACCTACCATCTTATTTAAATAGCAGTTGATCTCTATGCACTTTACTCTTATGAACTCAGATAGGAGGAGGCTTAGGCTTTTACTCACTCAGTTTAAGAGAAGCACTCTAATTTGACCTCATTGGAACTTTTTAGTTAGAAATTAAATTCAATAACATGACCAACATTTTATTTAAAAATTAATTACAAGTTTTCTTCAACAGTCACAACAATTCTCATCGAAATCCAACCGTTATAAATTGTGTGGCAAGGAGGGAGTGCAGGGTATATATAAACTAGCCATAAAACTATAACTAACTTTCAAAAAAGTAGTTACAAAAAACCTCAGTCAAGTCAAGCCTTGAAACACCGATATTCCCGCCAAGCTTCTCCAATTAAAACCTCATTGCCTCCTCCCAAAATCTGTGAAAATTTCCATCTTCTAAAACATTACCATGTTAAGAAAATCTACTTGGCCCCTTTGTCAAGCTATCGCTAATCGGCAAATCCGTGGAGCCGCTAATTCTTCTCCGGCGAGATCCATTGGTGGGTCGGGTTATGGCGGCGGCAAGGAGGAGGAGGCGTTCGATTCGTTTCTGAGATCGGTGTCTTCTGTTGTTCTGGTTGTTGGGTCGAGCTTAGGCTTCTCTTATTGGTTTCGGGTTCTTGTTCAACCAATTATGCAAATTCATTTTTGTCTTTTGCTGATTATCCTAGAGAATCGGCCACTGTATTGGTTCCGAATGAGCACCTTCCCTTGGGCCGGGAATCAAAGCCAGTTGGTTTAATTTTCAAGGTAATTAATCGGTTCCATGCACTATTTTGACTTTTTTTTTTTATATAAGCAAGCGTAACTACCTAGACTCGAACCTCTTTTGACTGTTTCATATACAATATTTAACGACAATTAACTATGTGTTTGTTTCAGAGCCATACAGGAAACAGGTTTTCTTCAATTATGAAAAGCGCCTGAGGACCCAAAGTCCCCCAGAAAAGGTATCCTCTTAGTCCCCTGAATCATGGGTTAATAGTTGATAATATTTTCTTTCTAGGTTTTCTTGTACTTAGCGTCTCTTAAATCCCCGGAGGGAGAGGTTTATATGACGCCGGTGGACTTGATGAGAGCAATTGTCCCTGTATTTCCACCATCTGAATCAGATCGAGTTAGAGAGGGATTTCTAAGAGGGGAACAAGTTCCTGGTGAGCTACATTGCGCTCCATCCAAGGTTTTTAATGCTTTTCGATACTAACAATGACGGGATGATATCTTTTCCAGAGTGAGTGTCAGTTCTCTCTTTAACCCGGCTCGAACTTTACGAGCCTACAAGCTTCAGATTGATGGAACTCCAGGTTTCTATGTTGATCTCAGGTATATATTTTTTGTTACACTGCTCAGCATTCCTGAATCAAGCTTCTATGTGGCCTTTAAAATGTTTGATCTCAACAGCAATGGGTGGGTAAATGACAGAAATAAAGTAAACAGCATCTATATGAACTGAACTTTGTATACTGAAATTATCTGAGCTCCTATAAACAGAGAGATAGACAGGGAAGAGTTCAAAAAGGTGATGGCTTTGATGCGGGCACAAAACCGACAAGGCGTTCAGCACAGGGATGGATTACGACATGGTCTCAAGGTTGCAGATTCTGTAGAAAATGCAGGCCTGCTCGAGTACTTTTTCGGGAGTGATGGCAAAGCCTCGCTAAAACATGAAACATTTATTCAGTTTCTACGAGACTTGCACGAGAAAGTATGTGCCTCTCTCTTTGACTCTTTCACTGTGCACATTCTACTCTTAAGAGTTTTCGACAGTAAATTTATATTTTCGAACTTTGTAGATACTGAAGCTGGAGTTTGCCCATTATGATCATAGATCAAGAGGAACCATATCAGCTAAAGACTTCGCCTTATCGTTAGTTGCATCTGCAGATGTCAAACAAATAAACAAGTTTCTAGATCGAGTAGATCAACTAGACAGCGAGCCACAGATCAGAGACAAGCGCATTACGTTTCAGGAATTCAAGGATTTTGCAGAGCTGAGAAAAAGATTGCAGTCCTTGTCTCTGGCCATTTTCAGTTACGGAAAAATGAACGGGTTATTGACAAAGACAGACTTCCAGAGAGCTGCATCCCAAGTATGCGCTTAGTTCATTCCCCAATCTATCCTATAAGAGCTTCTAATAATTAAACTAACAATGGTGTTTATTTTTTACAAGGTATGTGGAGTCTCTATCACAGACAGTGTAGTTGACATAATATTTCACGTGTTTGATACAAATCGAGATGGGAATCTAAGCTCGGAGGAGTTTGTTAGTGTTCTGCAACAGCGGGAAAGGGATGCCTTGCAGACTAGGCAAGCCGGATTCAAGGGTTTGATATCTTGCTGGGTGAATTGTACCACTAAATGCTCTTCTTGAAAGCTTCTTTTTTAATTTACCAGTCGATATGATCTTACGAGTATATTACTGTTGATAACATGTATTTGGTACAGTTGGGGATTAAGGAATGTGTTTTAGAATTTGGATTTCTGAGTGGTTCATGATTTAGGTAAATCAACTTAAACTAACTGGCTTGCTTGAATGATTTTTAGCCTGATGATCACAATTCAGTACTAACATAATCTTCTGTTCTTATTTGCAGATATGTTGAAACCACACGTCGGGCTTCAACATGGATGCATGCAAAAATTTTATTAGCTGCAATTTGAAATGTACACCTATAATTTGTTAGTTATGTCAATATATGTACATATGTTTTGTAGCTTCTATAGATACTTCATCTTTGTGTATATGTCATTCAATAAATGAATATAGATACTTCTCTTTTCTCAATTCCAAGTTTGAATTCATAAATCTTTGTTAGCTGTATATTTGCTAATTGAATCAACAGATTCTGAGGCTCAAGCTAAACCAAAATCAAACTTAAAGCAAGCAGAAATCTCAAATTAAACGATAGGCACAGCCATATATACATATCATAAAGAGTTTGCACAAAATGAAGATCAACAACATGCATAAATACAAGCATTTATCTTCTCAGGCTTACCTTAGCCAAATGCAAAGCAAGTGCATCCCTGATTCGCTGCCCGCTCTCGTTCATTGCTCCTTCAAACGGAGGAAGCTCCTCCTCCCTCACAAACCCGACATTCTCATCCGGCATTGGCTCGTTGCTCTTGATCAGAAAATTGTGCAACAGACAGCCAGTAACAATCACGACCGGTAGAAACTCGAGACTCTCTTCCTTCCACTGCTGAGACAGAAGCTGCCACCGAGCCCTGACTCTAGCAAATGCAGTACTAACCAATCTCATACCCCGACTATGAGCAGCATTGAACTCGGTTTTGGAGAAACTCAAGCTATCATCCGGGTTTCTTCTAGCATATGCAGTCAAAAGCCATGGCAAGAGAGGAAAACACGAATCCCCCAAAATGTACTGAGGAATCAAATTGCCATCCCAGAGCTTATATGGAGGACCATTCAACAACTCTTTCGATTCTTCAACTCCCAAATACAGCTTCGTCTGGCGAAGAATGGTGTCGGGTTTTAATGTGCTTGGCCACCCAGCTGACAAGTCCAAGAACCTTCCTTCAGAGTCCACCAATGCCTGAACCATCACAGACCCATTTTTCCCCAAAACCTCACCATCAACCCCAAATCTCCCAAACCCTAAAACCCCACAGCAATTCGGCAGCGAGATCCAACCAAACCCCACCAAAATCCTCCCCACATCAGACCGAAACTCGAACATGTGCCCTAATTTATCATTCACCAGCTTACAGACCGTGAAGAATGCGAGGCATGCAAGGGCGGAATCGAGCCCGAACCGCCGCCCGACGGCCTTGTACGGCGCGGCGTGAGCGAGGCGGTAGAGGGCGGCGGCGAGGGCGAAGTAGGGAGGGATGGAGGGGAGCAAGGAGTCGAGGCCGGAGGAGAGGAGGCGGAGGAGGTGAGTGAAGGAGGGTTTGGACATGCGGAAGGTGAGGGTCCAGCGGGGGTCGTAGTCGTCGGAGGCGGAGATTATGAAGCGGTGGAACCAGCATTGTGGCTGCGAGGGAAGAGGCAGTGGCGCCGGCGGGAGGGGAGAGCTGAGAGAGTCGAGGGAGAGGGAGATGGAGGAGAGGAGGGACTCGAGGGCGAGGGTTTGGGAGGGGAGGAGGAGGAGGTCGTTTTCGGAGAGGAAGGAGTGGGCGGCGGAGGTGGCGGAGATGATGAGAGAGATGAGTTGCTCGGTCAGGTGGTGACGGCGAGGTTTTAGTTTGGTGGCGGTGGTGGCTCTTAGTGGTTCCTTCTCTCCTCCGCCGCTGGCGGCCATGCTGAGGTCAGCAGATCGGCGTCTCCGGCGACGGACTCTGACTGTGATTGTGAACTGGTCTTCGGTTCAACCACAGTCAACAGTCGTCACTTTTAAATATAAAGTGCAGTGTTTGCATGTATACGTGTCAAATTTTGAGATGATTCAAGTCTGTTATAATGAGTTCCCGGAATCTCCACCCTGATTTATTATTGGGTGAAACTCTTGTAGGCATCAACAAATTCAAGAGTCTTAACCAATATATCATAACTGAGATTTTATTTTTTTTCCCTTTTTCTTTTTCTTGGCAAAAGTGATAATATTACCAACACACATTAGATTTCAACTAGGGAAACAAACCTAGGCATAATCCATCAGATCATCATGGTATAAAGTATTTACTATGAAACTAATGCATGGCATGGATGTCTGAACAATTACACTATCCTATCTACAATCTACACCTTTGTTGACTTGTTTAGCTGGTTAGAAAAAGGCCCTCCTTCAAATGCATGTACTCTCAGAGTATCAATGTTCATGTCATTTGTTCAGAATCATATGGAGTTTCTTTTTCTGTAACCATAATAATCTGCTGATTCTCCAGATTGTCTTCCGTTACTTTTGTTCCAGGGTGATCCTTCGAGAGCACGTTACAGTTGATGGTGTGCCACACTGGTCTCTCTTCTTGGAACAATCTGCGGAACATGAGATAGCTATCAGATAAAGACATAATGTACCATGGTGGCAAGACAAGCACGGTGATAGCAAATAGGCAAAAGGTGAATGAATGTGATCCATTTGTTTTGAGAGACTTTCTTAACTTATAATTGATAAATGTATTATGTATCTGAGTTGTTTATTAGTGAGAAGCTAGACTCCGAACTGGGATGACGTCGAAAAATCATAACAAAGCAAAGTCCTGAATTATATGTCCAGCGTTGGAACCCATATCAGCATGCAGTGTGTGCATATGGTCGTACTATCAAAACATCTAGATGATACATCATTAGTGAAGCATGTAGGTCTAACATATTTCTTTTACAACATCATTCTATACAACAGTAAATAATTGTAAACTTCTTTCGGATGACTCCGTTGTGAACAAAAATTTCTCAGGCCTTGATAGGATAATGGGAGTGGTTGTATGGACCCTTTCTCGGCACTTCAAATGAGAAGCATCTTAGTTTTGATTTTACATTTTGAAGCAATTATGGTATGTCTAATAGCATTTAATAATTCTAACAGCCAGTTCTACCATTTCAATGGGGAGGTATGTCTAATAGCATGCTTTTAAATGAAAAAGAAAATGCAACAACCTAAGCTTTAACATTTTAACATCTATACATAGCACTTGATAGATCAAATTTGTGGCTATCATCAATATCTAGAATCACAAGGCAACCAATACCAATGAACACTTTCCCTTTGAAGGCAGAGACTTACAGGTGCTTGCAAAGCATTGGGCATTGAACTGTAAGCGCATACTTGCAAGTAGATAACTCTGTAATAGAACTAATCATAGCTCTGGGCTCTGAGCAAACAAATCTCACCTGCAAATAAATATTTTACAGAACATGCAAGGAGACTTAAGAGAAGAAGAAACGCCGGAATTAGGCCACAGTATCTATATACTTCAATTGGCCAAGACAAGGGAGAAACTACGTCAATATACTTCATACCTCAGTTTCACGTGGCTCATTAGTAAGATCGCACATGGTTCCATTTGTATACTGGTGAGCATGATACCTGCATGAACCACATAACATGATAGTCAGTATGTTTCTCTCTTTTCACTTATTTATGTTCGCAGTTTTGGTAGTGAAAAGGCACCTCTGAGACGCATCTTTTGAACGGGGATCTTTCAATATAGAAACATCAGAAATATTCTGGTTGAAAGCAGCTGTGGCCTCACCATCATACACGCCCAAGATGAACTCCTGAACCACCTGCAACAACATATAACACCCATCAAAACCTCAGTTTGTAATAACACATATTTTCAGTAAGACAACAAGCCAAACTCAAAACATCTGTTTCTAGCCAATGCAAAATTCCTTTTGTTCAAACCAACTGCTTTCAAATTGTTCAAAATATGTTTCCAAAAATACCCAACACTACATACTTCAATCTACTAAAGGCAAATCACTCATTAATATTTGGGGAAAAAACAGGAGAACTCCCGACTTAACATAGGAGATAACATTAAGCATGGAGTGGAAAGTTTTGCTAAAGGATTCATGTAGATGATCAAAAATACCCACCACAACATACTTCATTATACTAAAGGCAAATCACTCATTAATATTTAAAAGAAGACAAAACATGAGAACTCCCGACTTAACATAGGAGATAACATTAACCATTGAGTGGAGAGTTTTGCTAAAGGATTCATGTAGATGATCCCATCATTGTTTGGGGAAAAGAGTTGATTTTGATTCTTGTAAATTACTCACTAATATTCGTAACAGCAACACTTGCCAAGTGAAATTTGCATACAAAAAACTATGAGCAGCTTCAAGGCTTTGAAGAGACTACCTTGTCATCCTCCAAGTGGAGCTGCCTTAGCTTCTTCTCATAACAAAATTCATAGGACCACCAACCCTCTTGCTGCATTCAAACAAGCTAAACAACATAAGATCACCGATCATAGGAAATCGAAAAACAATCAATACAAACCACTTTTTGGGAGATAAATCCATACCCGGATGAAACATCTGTCCTTGAGTCCTTCAAGAAGCTCATCTGGGGTCTTCAATTTGACCCTTTTCTCAGTCTCCACAATCATACTACTTGTGTTCAGCTGAGAAATCAGCTTCCCACTCATAGCCTTCTCCACCTTAGGCAAGAAACACAAATATTTCTGCCCATTTTTGTCTGACATCACCACAGATTCCTGTTCATCGTCCTGCAAAGCCAATTCCAGCACAAACCCAGTTCAATTCCACAGCTAGAAAGTAGAAATATTCAAATTGAAGAAATGGGTACGTCGGAAAAGCGATTTACGAAGATGGGCAGGTGGGTTTTGGTCCAGAAACATGTCAATTGGTTCGAAACAGAAAATTAAAGTGAAGAGATTTGGGGTTACATACGGGGAAGAAGGGGCTGTCTTGTGTGTGGAACTCGATCTTGTACTTGGGCTGGCGAGAACTGCGACCAAAGGTGCCACCTACGTGAGCTGGGAAGATCTGATCGGCGAAGACGAAGACATGGTTGAAGAGATTGCAGGTCAAAACCATCAACGAAAGCGTTAATTTCATGGTTTTTTTAGCTTTAGCTGCTATGAAAAACCTCACTCTAAACTCTAATGAAGAAGACGAAGAAGACTTGTGAAATTACAAAAATAGCTTGGACTATTTTAGTATTGTCAGAGTTAAACCAATTGTTAGTTGACACGTCGGAGGGCTCAAGCTTGCAGCACTTGTGATCGCGTGGAGTGGTACGTGGCAAAATGGATGATGTGGCGGTGGTGTTGAGCTGACAGTTCAATGGTTATGGGCTGTGACGAACCAAGTATGGGCCTAGTCATGGTCCAGGCCCGGTTTAAGGTAGGCCGTTGTTTAGCTCAAGTAGGCCCATCAAGGCTAGAGTCCACAAAATTACAAATAAAAAAAATTGATAAAACAAATAAAAATAATCCATGAGCTTTCAAATATTGAACAATTTAGTCTTTGAACTCTTGATATAAGTTCTAAAGTAAATGATCATTTGGAGTCAATATGTAAAAGTTCAGAGACATGCAAAATTTTGAATGAGTCAAAAACACATCCAACAGTATTTCAACCCTACGTCATTTTCCAACTACTTTCCCATCTGCACGTGCTTTGAAGGTTCCTCCGATCTCTCGACATTGTGTATTCATTCATCTCATCTCCTTAACGGTTGTATTTATTATATTATTGTTGATTATAAACGAGACTTTTCTTTATATAAATCATCAATAAATATACAGAAATCAAATACATATTTCATATTTCATTTATATCACTTTTATAGTTTTAGTTTCAACTTGAAGTAATCTACATTTGTTTCCATCTGTAGAGAAGAAGAAAAATTCTCATTTTGGGCGGTGGCTTGGAGCTAGGGTCACGTTTAGCAGCTATTGGAAACGGACTTGTTGTTTTCGACAACGGTCATATGAGCCGTTGGTAGTTGGCTTTTTAGTGGGGTCCATGTGAGGTCGTTGGTTGGTGCCTACCTTACCTTTGTGTTGATGAACAACAAAAGGGATAATGTGGAGATATCTTAGTGGCATACATGTATAATGGTCCCCTTGCTCATCTAAGAATACAATATATATAATATGAGAAAAACGAATATGAGCCAAAAAAAAAAAAATTTGGCTTCAATTAAACTAAATTTATGAGGAGATGACACTTCATTTAATTTGTGCGAGCGAAGCGATCTGTTGGATCTTTGTTTTTTAATGAAATGTCGTGTTTTCATTAGCGGCTTAGCATAAGCTAAATAGTGTTTGATTTAGATTCATCATTTTCTGTATATAGATTGAAAAAAAATCTTAGACAATAAACCATGGCCAATGAGGTGATGCCACATCAGCGATTAACACTCATACCCGTCTCAATGAATTTGTGGGCGC
>JAYMTF010005837.1:0-11046 GCA_036897485.1 Pelargonium nanum | reverse complement strand
ATATATATATATATATATATATATTAATTATTCAAATCAAAATCCAACAAAGTAATGAGTTCGTCAGGGCCTGAATGTCTTTCCCACGAAAACAAATCTAACGAGTGTTTTGAGGAACTAGCTAACGCATCAGCAAATCGGTTTGCAGACCGCTAAATAAAATTAAAACTGATCGAATTAAACTGAACTACAAAAAGTTAGATGAGTAACTATGATATATATTATACTTAAACTAGTAAAAATCGTACATTTATATTAAAGTCAATTTAAAAAGTTGAGTTAGATTAGACCTGGATCGACCCAAATAGAACTGAACACAATCAGGTCAGGTCACCAAGTCGGGCAAAAAATGAGCATCCTTAAATGTATAGCAGATCTTGTTCAAATTTTTAGTACATAATGACGAATCAATTTTACATTATGGTTGAAGTATAACAACCAACTATATGATATTACGATTTTCGGATAAATTTATTGTCGAAACTATCAATCTATAAAACATATTGTACACTTATTGTATTATGATTTGATTATATTATCAATAAAATAATTTATATGTAGTGTCTGGTTGACACAACATTTTGTGCAAATACTTTTATGCAATATTTGGGACAAATAGTATTACTCATATTTTATATGGGATCCATATGTATACAGTTTCCTAAGTTGTCATTGTACTCATTTTTTTTTATTCTCTCTTAAATGAAATTGAAAGGCCCAATTAGCCTTGATGCATATATTCTTCTTGGTCAACGCGACACACTAGAATATTGTTTGTCATCTTGTTCATGTGTCGGAAATTTTTTTTAAGTTTCAAGTTCTCTTGTCCCGTGTCAATGTCCAATGTCAAGGTACTTTGAGCGGTGTTTGTCGAACCTGTGACCTATGTGAGGAAACCCGAAATATTTCAGGCACATCGCCTTAGGCGTGAGAATAAGTTTCTGACTAAAATACACAAAGCTCTTGAGAGCCTAAATAATTTCAAGTCTAGTAAGACAAAACCATTTAACTCATTTGCCTAATGATTCAAATTTGAAAATGTGGATGGCACATTTGAAAAGGAAAAAAAAAACAATATTACTTAAAACAAAATAGTAGAAAATGTAACGATGAGGA
The DNA here is from genome assembly GCA_036897485.1 of Pelargonium nanum. Taxonomy (NCBI): domain Eukaryota; kingdom Viridiplantae; phylum Streptophyta; class Magnoliopsida; order Geraniales; family Geraniaceae; genus Pelargonium; species Pelargonium nanum. Next base: position 9,930 of record JAYMTF010005837.1, on the reverse strand, counting down.
GAGAAAACTTCAATCACGAAGCAACAAGCCAACAATAGCCTTGCAAAAACCTTTTAAAATTTAGGATTATAGCACAGATTTCACAACCCAACTGTTCACAAATTGCAAATAATGAAACTGAATGCCAGCACCAAGGTGAAAAATATATATTATTAACTCAAACTGTTCACCAAACACCATGATGTCAAAACTGTAAATCCAGATGGAAGCCCAACCACCTACCTCATAAAATTACAAGAAAATTTTCACATAAAATACATAGACATTAAATAACCAATTCTTCAAGACAAGTGAAATGGCGCAGAAGAATCAACTCATGAATCCAAGTATCTACCCTTGGGCAAGCTACTAATAGCTGTGTAATATACATGTAAAAAATTTTGCCGGCACCATGAGCCATGCCAGAATAATAATACATCTGGACTGTTTTTCTGGCTCTGCTTCTCTTCCTCATCTCCAGTAGCATCTAACTTGTGAACCACGAAAAACAATTTCCGAGGGGGAAAAGAATGACACTAAGCACAGCGATACGCCATGACTAACGAATAGGGTGATATTGGGCTGATATTCTCTTGGGGGGTAACTTGCGCAAGATGAAAAGGACAAGAGCTGAAGGTAGGATCTCAACCAGCTGTTGTTGTTACAAAACAATCAATTTCCAGTTTTAATCGAATAAGGAAAGTAATAACATAATTTAAAACATTGAAGATCATGGATACACAAGCTTAGTAGATTACCGTGTAGTAGATAAAGTTCAAAACTGGATGGTCCAAAACATCTAGCGTTGCATCATCATCAAAAGCAGATAAAACCACCTGCATTTTGCAAAACAAGTTCCAAGCATGTTGTAAGTATAAGAATGTAGCAAGACCTCAGAAAGCAGTATAGTCATATAACTAATTACTTCATGAACAAAAGTTACTACACAAATGTTTCAAGCAAATGCATATTATTATTAGTTTATTACTATTAAGAACTCTGATTCTGAGAAATCACTTGTGCATTTGCAACTGTAATTCCAGTTTCACTTATTAAATTTTAAAGACCAACCTGAAGCACATATAAGTTATAACTGAAAATTTTGGATGAAAAGAGAAGTATAATAACATTAATAATAATAAAAATTGGAGGGAGATAATGCAAAGACGTAGAAAAGAAAAGCTCAATTTCCCTATATTGTTTGGCAGTTTGGCTCAAGGGGAGGATAATACAATAATCTTTCTTGGCCACATCAAATCTAGTGCCCCCATGCAAATCATCTTTCTCCAAGACTCCTAGTGTAACCAACAGAATCTCTTTGTACACTAACTCAAACAAGGCCACTGACAGTTGATGGTCATTCACAGGCTCACAGGTCAGCTACCATTGAACTTTCCTTCTCCACTTAGTACTACTTAATTGCCATGATTATCCCCACCAGCACACTGCTTAGTACTATCAAAAGATTGTTTCACAGAACTATTTACAACAGAATTTATCACAGAGGCTGCACTAATTTGCACTAAGAGATGGACAAAGTCATAAAGAACCTTTGCTGATTTCTCTCTTGTATTCACTCAATCTAAAAAATCCATACTCAAAGATTTTTCACTTCAAAGATGCTTAATTTGAACGATGAGAAATATTCGGTTGGCTGCGTGCTAATAAGGCCTTAGAGTGTTTTATTTATAAAAAGGGGGCCTTATATAAATATATACCACAGCTCCAACGGAAAAATACTGTTACAGAGATTATCCAAATATAAATTTGATTATCTCAGACAAAATATCAAGGAATTATAACTGAATCCAAGTTCTACTTTTGAATCTTTCACTGAAACAAATTACACGTATAACCTATTGGAGTGTTTTCATTATGATGGGAAAAAAACTCACAAGATTAATAGGCCTAGAATCTGGTGTGTTACGTGTGTAGATTATATTATGTTTACCCCTGTGTGATTTTCTACATACCATCCAGTGGAATTAAAATTGAAAAAAAAAAAAACTAACAGAATAATTCAGAACTCTTGGGATGTCATAGACAAATGAAATAGACATGCTGTCATGGTAAGGCTGCAATGTGGTATTATACGCAAAAAAAGAAGAAGATAAAATACAAGAATAATACAGTATATCTTATTTTCTTCAATTTGGAGTTTCAATGCATTACTTCACAAGATTCCTTTCCAAAAAAATACCCATCTACCATACTAGTTGAAACTTACCACAAAACATCTTATCAGAAAGCAGGTGAAGCATATGGCCGTAACAGATCCAACCTGCAATAGAAGGCACAACTTGAATAAACAAAACTATAGTAGAGTTTCTTCATTTATGTTTATTTTATATTTAAGAAATCTAGCAAATGTGTTTTGTAAGCTAATAGACAAAACTATAGAAGAGAAAAAACCTCATGAAGCTTCTTCCTTCGCCCTTTAGATTCAATTGGAAAGCGTCTCAGCATGAAGAATAATCTGAAAGCATAACATAAGACAATCCACAAGGAAAAATGACAAACCAATATATATTAAATGAGTGACAAATACTGAAGATACAGAAACAGAGAAACTTCACATGATCCAAGTATAATTAACACAGAATGATACAGAAAACTCACCTTCCTCCATACAGAAGAAAACCTAATGCAGCTATAAATGACACCACTGGGGAAAAAAGAATTCAATAAATAAGTATGCATGCGAAAAAAGAAAAAGAAAAAGGAATATGGGATATGAAGTCTTAGATCTCCAAGAGAGGATGATTGAAGGTTTAAGATTGAGTGCTATGAGGACTGACCTGCAATAAATATCTTCCCAATGAATTGCACAACACTGTTGTCATCTATCCATAGGTATGCCCAGATGCAAACCTAATGCCAACAACTCATTTCAGGAAACCTCACTAATTATAATAAAGGCAAATAGATATATAAAATTACGTTTCTTCAGTTTCCCACCATGAACCAGTGTGTTTATGCTAGGGTTTAAAATAGCATCAATGATGCAAAAAGTTAAAATGTAACCTACAACTAGGAGTTGAGGTATACCCCTCGATATACCTCATGATGAAGTGAAAGAAAGCAAGATTTCATAATCTTGTCAGGAAAATAAAAAAAGGAATGTGCGGTCAATTATGCAACCTCCAGTATACACGAATTGATTAAGATCCACCAAGGGAAGATCCTTCATTAAAAATAATCATTAGAATGGTCCTAAGCCAAGCACTATTTTCATGGACACTTCATAACTGTTTTACTTTCTTTTCTTTTTTCAAACAACATGCCATAACAAATAATAATTTGAATATCCAAAAGAAAAGCCGGTTAGATATTAACTAGGTCATTAAGTGCCAGTGCATGCTATGCTTAATGTGCCAAAAGGCAAGAAAGTGTTAGTTCAACCCACATTGCACGCAATTAGGTGAGATATACATAATAATTTTAAAAGAACCTAAGAGGTTATTCCTGATATGAAGATCCTCAATCAATTGACTATTACTAATAAAATGACACTTTATGTACTACTCAGGCAGTAAAATTCAAAAGAGATGAAGCGCACCTGGACTAAGTATACAACAGCATTAACTGATATGAAAACAATCCTCAATTTGTCTGTTGGTAAGCTTCTTGCCTGGTCATCACAGTAGAAGAGTAAAAATAGTTCCTGGTCAGTTCAAGAGGGATAATTGCATTCACAAGCTTATATATCTTACACAAAGATCAGCCTTGAAATAATGAAAACCCATAATCCTGGATATGCAGTCATTAAAAGGTCGCTTGCCTGATGATATATCTCTGCCCAAAATAGGACAAGAAGTGTATATGTAGTGAAAAATAGAAGTCCCGGAAAATCCAACAATACCCAAGTCAGTACCTGGTACAAAATGCAGCTGTCCAATATCAGAATCATGCCTCGGGCGATATAGATTGTCACATATTTCAAAAACTACAGTCACATTTCCATTCCAATCCAGATGCATAATTTACCATAATTCACACACATAATACATACTACAATTGTTTGTGAGCCAATGAACATTTTGTAGACATTTTAATAGTATGAAACGTTGTAAGAGGCATTTTTGGCAGCATTAGAAAATTAAAGTTTCACATGAGGTTGGACCATTATCAGTTGAACATATCTATGGAAACATCTTCATTTCTATCATGTTTCATAGCCATTAATAAGACGTGTGAGAAAAGTTAGATAGACATCAAATGATATGTCTATTTTTCCATTAAGTTAAGTTACTAAAAACATTCAATAACATCTCACATTAAGATAGCAATAGACCAAAATCTAGAATTGATTAAGGTTGAAGCCCAGAAAGATCACCATTCGGACATATCTGGTAGGAAAATTATTTTAAACCCTTGTTCATACGTGTACTACCAAGCCTTTGTCCGTAACACACACAAAGTTTCAAACCAGTAGAGCACGCCTCAATTCAATTGATCACTTCATTTCTCCATTTTTTTCTCCTCTTTTGCTCATTCTGTGGCTTTATATACAATCTGTCACGAATGGGCAGTTGAAGATAGCAGTCCTTATCATGACTCATAAGATAATCCTAATGAAGGCAGTTCATGAATTCTTGAGACTGATTCTAGTCAATTCATCAAGGTATTGGCTTTAGTTTTGTTGGATGGTACCTTTCAAGTTAATAACTCATGGAAATAAATGCACTTCTATTATTAGGGGCATTAAGACTCAGTGAAAACCAAAAGCATTAGTAGTTAGTATATTGAAGCTAAAAGATGTAACTATAATGTCAAGAATACACACAAAAACTAACCTTGGGTTGCAAAACAAACACTTCCTTGTGAAATCCAAATACTACAGCCCGTACTGCAACATTAAAATGCACAATCAATATATTGAATTGGTGCCCAAATGAAAGGGTAACAACCAAAAAAGGTGTTGGTTCAACTATCACCTCCATTAACTATGAAGTTCATAAGATGAAAAACCTTCTGCGTTGTCCAACCATATTCAGGCACTCTCAATTCAATCCTTATTAATTGTACCTGCAGCACACCAACACCAACACCCAACATAATTAAACTATCAATCAATCTAAAAGACAAACTGTCACTATAAACTTGCAAAAAAAAAAAACAAACAGTTGCGCACTTTCGATATCCATATAATAAGCCATATAGTGTATCGTTGTACAGAGATACAATTTATGTTTCCCCTATTTTAAGCCAAACTGGTTATTTCAGAAAGAAGCCACTATCTACGAGACTCACAAAAGCTTTATTAAAAGAAAATTAAAAAGTTCTTTCTTTTCCTCTTTGGATAGATTCAGACAAGCAAAGTCATCTCTTCTTTTTTTTCTTCTTTTGCTGTCATAGTAGTCATATCAATTTCAATTCACTCGTCAAAGTAAAAGATGGGAAAAAATCAACGAGATAATTATTATTTAAAAATTAAAATAAAAAAAAACACTGAATACATCTCGTACCCATCCCTAACCTCCCATCCCAAAATCTAGCAATAATTGAGCAGTATAGAAGTTGCGATCAAGGAAGAGAAGCAAGAAATTAAGCAAACGCGATCCAAATTCTATAGAAATACTAATTCGCAAGACAAATCAAACAAGCAATTGGGAAGCAAAAGCTGAGAAATAGAAGCAAACCAGAGCAACAGAGGAGACGAGAGCGTAAGCAGCGCAGAGAGCGTAGAAGATCCCGTCCTGCCAGCCAGTGGAGTCGTTGATGTCGTCCCACCAGCCGGTGACGAGCACACCGAACTCCATGGGCCACTCGATGAGTGCAGGTGGCATTCCCCTCATTGCGAAATTGGCGGACACGGGAGGAAGGAGAAGCAAGCGAGCAGTGCAACAAGTCAAAATGGCTGCGGAGAGGAGAAACCACTCCAGACAGCAGCGGAGAGAGAAAATAGGAACACACCAGACGGTCCAAGACGAGAAGAGAAGAGAAGAGTGAGTGAGTGGTGGGCTTTTTTGGGCTCTTTGTTTTGTTGGGAGATTTCGGTTTGTGTTTGCGATCTCACCTAAGCTTCCAACCATAAAACTGGGTGAGAATGAGTTGGACACCAGTGGTCGTTGTGTTGGTCCACGTGTTTTCTTTTTTCTTTCCGAAATTCTTTACCCGGACAATCTTTTTATTTATTTTTTTTCTTTTAGTATGATATAAAACTAAGAAAAATGCAATTTGTCTCAAATTTTGTACAAAATTTTCTGTACGTGGCAATTTACGTGACATTTATTTATTTCATATTTTTGTGATTTAAAATTAAATTTATATAAAAGAAATCGACAAATATGATTCCACCACCCTCCCATAAATTTCTCGTGCGGAGCTCCCAATTTATAACACATGATGTAATGTACATGTGGCGTATGCCAATTCATCAGTGAATTAATTGATGTTTCGTTTATCATTGTTTGACACATCACTTTGTACAAGTATAATTGTACAAAGTTTGGGACATATAAGATTACTCTAAAACTAAACTACACATCATCTTTTAAGTTTATAAACTGACCACAAGTTAGATATAAGTCTTACTAACTGCTTCAAGACCGAAAATTTATTTGAAAAATAAATATACAAAATAATTAGTATTATTCAACAATGAATTCACCGTTTGATGATACATATATAAAAAATCATAATTTAAATCGGTAAATGAAAAATCGATACTTGGTGATGGCGTTTGAGCGTCACGTCAGACAATACTCTAAAGATCAAAACTCAAACGGTCCACCACAACGGACTTTTTGGAGTCCTGAACACCTCTAGGAGTCTCCCAAATATATCCGCCGAATATCTCAAGAGTTTCTTTGAAATCTCAACACACCACTGTGGGCGTTCTCTCATACGCACCCCTGTAAAATTACTCTGGATAAGCATGCCCACGACAACAGAACTAAAGCATATGTGCGATTACAAAATTGAATACGTGTTTGAGGTTACAAAATTGAAGTGTAGCCGTGATTACATAATGCGTGCCGCGGTTACCGAAGTCCCTTCATGATCAAGGACTTACTCTTATGAATAATGTCTCTCATGAACTGAGCCAACGCTCGGTCGCGACCAAATTGAGTTGTTGGGTGCTCTGTGATCATGACCAAGATTTTCTAGTCACGACTAATGGGACTCAAAAACGGATCACAAACGTCTCCCTACCTCATTGAGACTCCAAAATGTATCCCAAACTGTTCCCGCCTCATCGAGCTTCAAAAGGCTCCAAATGGCTCTTCATTTCACCAACTCTAAATGGCTCTCTACCTTAATGGGACTATATATCGGATCCCAAACGTCTCCTTGCCTCATCGGGACTCCAAAACAGTTCCCAAACTGCTCCCCGCCTCATCGAGCTTCAAAAGGCTCAGAATGGCTCTTCCAACTCACCAGCTTTGAATTAATGGCTCCCTTCCTCACACGGAATCCTAACGGATCCCCTTCTCACTGAGTCTCCAAATGGTTCACCGCCTCACCTGGACCCCAAACAGATCTTCGCCTCACTAGGCTGTCACCATAACATCTCACTCGGTGAACACGGTATATGAAACGACAAAGGCTTTTAATGGAACCCATCACTCCCTAGCAAGATGTGACTCGAACCCCCCACTTGAAATTGAACCCTTAATTTTCCAAATAAGAAAAGACATTAAGAAATTTTGAGAACAAATTACTTCGGGAGCCCACAAAAGGATAGCCTTAAATCGTCATGTTATCCCCTAATACGGGGTAGCTTATAATGCCTGAACGCAAATCATCAATGAAAACTATTTTTAATGTGCTTGTGTTTAATCCTCCATGTAGAGTACGCTTTATGATATCGTTAAGCTTGAAGTCAACAACCTCGTGATGAGATTTCTCTCATGGTCATATGCAAGTCCACTTTTGCGAAGCTTAGACCTCGTAGTCCCATGGTGATCTTGCTCTCATGACCCTACGCAAGTCCACCTCCGAAAAAAAAAAAGAAGTTAGATCCCATATTGAGGACATTGAAGCCCCATGGTAAACTTGCTCCCATGAATAAATGTGAGTTCCACATCCGCAAAAGAAGTTTGCTACCGCGTTGATCTTGGACCTCGTAGTCCCATGGTGATCAAATATTCAAGCCTCTAGCTTAGCCCTCAATGGCCCGAGTTTCCATCTCCGTCCCCGGACTCAGGGACGGATCCACTAAGAGCCATGTGGGGGCAGTTGCCCCCACTGACTCTTTTATTTTATTTTATTTTTGAAAAATATACCTTGTATTTTTTTGTAATTTTTAAACTTTTTCTTACTATTTTTTATATTTTCCCTTGCTATAATTTTGAAATCTTATAGTTTGCTCTAATTTTTTTTTGAAAGTTTATAGTTTGCTCTAATTAGTTTTTAAATATTCATTATTGCTCCCTCAATTCTTACAAGTTTTAGAACTGAACTACACTAATAATTTCATTTGTATCGAATAACTATTAAAATAAAAGTGTAAGAAAACGTTATACTTAATTAATGTCACATATATACAATGCATAACATGTATTATATATATCATTTAAAAAAATTGCCCCCACTGAGTGAAATTTATGGATACGACGTCCTTGCTCGGACTTCAACATTTTGAACATTTTCAAAAAAAATTCTCTAACGCGTGAATAAGACGACAACAACTCCTAATAAGCTTCTTTGACCGAGTAAAAAGAAGTTCATCGCTATCTATTAGCGACCCTTCTTGTCGAGGTTTTCAATAATTTTACCTGAATTGTTTATTAGTAAGTTGTTTTCCTTTTTTTCTGAAAAGGAACACTACCTACCCAAAGTTATAAAATTAACTAGAGTAGGAAACAATCACATATTTCAAACAACAATATTAAAATGGCTTTAAACGTGAGACTTGTTTCAAAAAGAGATGTCGACTAATTAATTCATGTGAAAAATCAAGATACATTATCAATTTATAGGTAATAATCTATCCACCACCTACTAAAAAATGTTAGTAACCAGAATTTTATTTAATACTTATCATAGGTACTATCATTTTATCTTTATTGCTACTTCGGTTATGAATTAAGTGAAATTTTTAATTATTTAAGTTGATTAATTTTTGATAAGATTTGATTGGATGAGATTGGATACATCTGTTCATTTGACACTAAAAAAATCTAACATTTTCGATTTAGTCAGTTAATATTATCATAACGGATCTCATACTTCAACCCTGAAATGCGAATAATCCGAACCGAATCTGATCCGAGAGTCGTATTGCCACCTCTATAATTAGATCTAGGGGTGCATAAGAAAACAAAGAAGAGAGAGTCACGTGAAGCATGCGTGCATGTGAAAAGATGTTGCAAACGGCTGTATCAATAATACGGACTACGGAGTATTGTATGTATTATGTTTTCATATGAAGCCGACTCGAAGTTTCTTCTTGGGCGGTTTCTGGCGGTTTCTTTGTATATTTATTTATGTGGTTTGGTCCATTGTTGGTGGGTGGGGTTGCTTTCGCTTTTGTTGTACGATCTATGTATTTACATTGCATTTTTGGGTATCACTTATTAATCTATCATGTTCTATATTTATAAGTTTCTGTTTGGAGTTCTAAACTAGCTCTCTTAGTAATCATTATGTTTACAATTGGTCATTAATTTATTTAAAATTGTTCTTTTATGTCACATTATCGTATAAATTGAGAATTAATTTGAAACTACTTTGAAATAGTAAAAACAATTATTTTAAAGCTGTAAAAACAAATATCAAGAGACCAAATGTTATTATATTTTTTTTAAACCAAAACCACAATTTATTAATCAATACTTCAAATGTCTAGATACATTCAGGGAACCTGGTACAGCCCAAACCAGACCAGACATAGAATTAACAACCCGAATATACCTACGAGCTCCTAAATTCGCTGATCTAAAACCCAAAGAGAACACAATTGTCTCAAAAGAAACTAAACACAACCTAACCCGAACTAGCAGA
>JAYMTF010005836.1:0-11046 GCA_036897485.1 Pelargonium nanum | reverse complement strand
TATTCTTATATCAAGTTAGTTATTATTCTTTAATTTATGCATACCATAATGATACAAGAGTAAATATATCACATTAACTAAGTTGTACTTAATTTGTTTTCAAAATAGATCAAATAAGATTGACACCCATGCATTTTGAAACGGAGGAAATAGTTATTTTAGATTGAATGGACATAAGTTTGCATGGTACTAAATAACACTTCTATGGGAGTGACAAAACCCTAATATATATGGTGTGTCCTTTATTCTTCATTTTGTCTCTACCTACATTGCATGTATGCAGTTTAGGAAGCTTGCAGGTGTGATTACATTGCAGCACATACCCTAGCTAGTAAAGCATGCACAACATTGTTGATTATGAACAGTATTATTGAGGTAAGCTTCAATTTATGTGAGTAGTGTCATTGTATAATTAGGTAGAGACAAAATGAAGAATAAAGTGAGAGTCCAAAACACATACCCACATCCACATATGCAAATATGCAATGCAAGTGTTGAACAAATTAAAACTGCTTTCAATTAAAATGGCCACAGTACACTACACAGCCTATACTCTATCTATCCATCAAATTGCTGCTGCTGCTGCTGCCTCCTAGTTTGTCACAAGCATATACCAAACCTTTTTAGGGCTACAAGCTGTAGCTACCTCAAAAAAACATGACTTCTTCTCTCAATATATGTTGGTTCATTTGGTTTTAATTAGGACCACACTACTAGCTATATTGCTATAAGCTAAGTGGTTGATGATAACTACAACAAAAGAAGAAGCATAATAGTGGAATGGAAGCAACACAATAGATTCCTATTTATGCATATAACTTGAATGTTGCCTCACCCTATAATCTTACCTCTCTTCAATAAATGCCACACCCTATCCCTATCCCTATCCCTATCCCTATCCCTATGGACTTTTCTTTCATTTGCCCTAATCCCATTACATAACAACCCTATCTCTCTCCTTTTCTACTTTCTCTTATTAGGGTTTTTTGGAGCAAATGAGATATATATATATCAAGTTGAGATGATGAATGATTGCACTAGTAGTGTATCACTTATTTCAATTCATGAATGAATGAAAAAGAAAGACCTCTCTCTCTCTCTCTCTCAAGACCTCTCTCTCTCTCTAGACTTAATATGTATGTATCATGTATGTGATTGATGAGGTGTGTGAAGTGAAGTGAACTCTAAGGGTGTTGAGGAGGATGTGCATTCCCAGCCATTTAAAGAAAAGGGTTTCAATTATGTGGTGACAGAACCAGAACCCAGCCACAGTAACCAACCACATACCAGAAGCAATCTCTTCTTTGGAATATTTTCACCCTCCTTTCTTTGCTTAAAGCTCTTCAACCATGTGGACTTGTTTGCTCATGAGATATTTTATATGCCATTATTAGGGTTTTGGACTCCATTATTGAGTTTCATTTGGTTGTGCTGATTAATGAGCATGCAGTTGCTTAATATGCATGATCCAATACATAACAATATATATTCATGTTTGTGTTTGGCTTTATTAAGAAATGGTAGCATGTGAATCAGAGAAACTTGGTTGTACATATATATATATGAGAATATATAAAATTGGATTGGAGTATGTATCTCATCAGTCATCACTTGAGTATCACCTAAAAAGTGTCTTCCATTCCACTCCACTGCTTTTCTTTTTATTGGGAAGGGGATACAAATATTCAATTACAAGCATATATACATAATTCCTACTTGTCTTGTCTCTCCTCTCCTCTCAATCAAATCATACTTTTTTCCTGTTTTTTTCTTTTTTCTTTACTTGTATAATTATTGTTAACATTTTAAACGATGCTCGAAACTGCAGTTACGAGTGTTGAAATTCACAGTCAAGATACAAAATAAATGAATTCGGACGGACGCTCTGTTCGTTCATTGGGACGTGTATGAGTTTTAGTTGATGAGGTAACATCATCTCATTGGTATAGATTTATTTGTTAAAAATCTCAGCCAATAAATTATAGTTGATATTTTTTTTTCTCAAATTTCAAACTAGATTTTTATTATTTCCAATCTACACTTTTTAGCTCAAGGGGTATTTTTGACCCACTGTATCACCATGCATTATTTGTCTCACCAATAAAATACAGTTTTTGAATATTAACTCCTTAGAAAATGAGTAGTTAAATTGTGTCCACAAATGGAATGTACAGCATACAAGCTAGCATAAATAAATTCATGAGATATGGCATTCAATGAAAAATCTGATATATATCACCAACCCAACCATGTCTTTATAATACATGTTTTCAGATTCATAAATATCTATGCACTGCCACTGCCACTGCCACTGCCAAATCCTCTTTCTAGAAATTGAGGTTTAATATTAGGCAACTCTACTTGTATATCTAATACTTCAGAAGAAACCATCTCATCCTATGAATTCTAGGTCATAATAATGCATTGTATATGTATATACATAGATACAAAATTCACTATATTTAGATAAATTTCAAACTAACAATAACTAACAAGAATGAGTCTTCTTCAATATTTATGATCAATTGTCAGGTTCAGAAATGGATAATTTAATTATTAACATACACCATTTGCTTAGTGACAATGTAGTTTTCATATTGTGCCTTTAATTATTAGAGTATCAGGAATCTCAGCCAAGAGACAAAGAAAATGGATCCGGGCGGGGCGCTCCGCGCCCAAAAATTCATTGGAACGGGTATGGGTGTAAATAGTTGACGTGGCATCACCTAGTCTCAGCCAATAAATTATGGCTGAGAGTCTTTTTTCTCTAATTATTAACATACACCATTTTTTTATTAGTAAGCAAAAACACAAGCTGGATGTTGATACAATAAGAATATTATAGTCTTAATTGCTAGAAAATGACATTATTAGTTAATGCACCATTATTTATATATACAATTTAACACATTTATGGTATTACTGACATAATTCTCGTAAATTTCTCTCTTCCCAAAACTTTCCTTTCATCTTCTATCTGTAAACAATGTCAATTCTCTGGTGACAAACCCAACTACTCTTTACTACTTACCTCAAAAGCTAGTTTGTTTCAAGATTTTTTTTGTTACTACTATTAGTTGAATGATTGCACACAATCTTTATCTCATAACTCATAACTAACACAAATCTAATTTTATTAATCAAAACCCCTCCGAGGATTGAGAAAACTATATATATATATATAGCATAAAGGAGAAACTATATATATATAGCATAAAGGAGAAGCTATATATATTGACAATCTCAATATATAACTAATACACTCCTTGAAAGACACTACAATTAGTAAAACATTTTTAAGATATACTACTATATGTTTATGTTTAAAATACTACATTCAGTGACAATAATATTTAAAATACTTTCTAACCCATATAAACAACTTCTCAAGTCACTTAATTAATTAGGACTCAGTTGCCATATATGCATATAATCAATAGGAAATTAATGCAACAATAGATGGACTGTTTGGTGTTAAATACCCATTCATATATACTACTCTATATTGATTTAGCGTTCGAATTCATTATTAGTTTTCCAAGCACCAACACATTAATGATTTGGTCCCCTAAATACTCAAAATTGGGTAGGTAAAATTGTTAGTTCCTAATCGGCATCCTACAAATTAATGTACAGAAATATAATTCATAAAAATAATAAGTTGATTATATATAGAATATTGAGAACATACTTTGTGCAGCATTCTAAATCTGTTTACATCTCTACAAAAACTCAGTTTATATGAGAAAGGTTTGTGGAATTTTAACTCAATATATAAGACTTAAAAAAAACTCAATATAAAATACATGGCAGAACTCAAAATATATACTTAATTGTAGTTAATTAATATAGGTTTTTAAAAAAAATAATTGAGTGCTACAAACCTTGAGTTGGGTTTTAGAGTAATGGATAATTATTGTACAAAACTTTTATTATTAGTCTATTTATTTTGCAAAACCAACACATACAATATTATATCTTAACTACGAAGAAGGTCCTAGTTTGTCACGGTTCTTATGTTATGGTAGGTATAGAGGCTCGAAGAACTATGTCTAATTAATAACAAAAAAAAGTATTTAAAGTGTAATATAATATATTAGTAAATAATTAGAACAAAATTAGTTAGAGGTCAGAACTACAATTAAACCATCCCACACCTACCCTCGTTTGGTCACTATATAGCCTAGCAAGTAAATGTTCTTTGAATCAAGCAAGTAAATGTTACTGATGGTAAATTTTAGAAAAATTGTAAAAATTCATTAACCATGTCTTGAGCTTTTAGACTCCAATCTTTTTAAAATAGACTCACGTTATCAGCTGTACTTAGTTTTGATAGGACATGTCATCATTCCACTTAAAATTTTAGACTACGTCAGTAGTTCACGTCAGACTCCAATTATCATAGATGGAACGACATCGTTTCATTTTCTTTTAAGAAAAAAATGTCAAAACGACGTCGTTTCGATTGTGGTTACCTCAAAATGAAACGGTATCATTCCATCTATCACAAATGGAGACTAACATGGACTAAAATTTCAATTGGCATGGTGATGACGTGTCACTCTAAACTAACGTGACACATCAAAATCGGCTACAACCAGTAACGCTGGTTTAATAAAAAAATAATAATGAAACCCAAGAGTTCAGAAAATGTCAAACCCTAATGAGAGGATAAAGCAAAAAAATGAGTCAAAACCATTTAACCTTTGTTTAAATAGTGAAAACATATGACCCAGTGAAAATGAAAAAAACAGCTATATATGTACTCTGAAACTCAAGCATGCAGTGCAGTATACAGTAGAAGATTGATGAAATAAATGTATTAATTTGGTATCGCATGAAATGTAAAACAAAGAAACAAACATTCATGCATGGCAGTACTGCCCATACCGATATGAAAAAGAGAAGTGATCGATCAGTTAGGTTCTGTTTCTGGTTTCTCCAACCAAATACGAAACCTACCTTCGTCTCATCTTAAACCAGCAATTTTACAAGAAACATATACACAGTATCAACCCACACCATAAACAGCTATAGCCATAGCTTAAGCTACCAACAAAATAAAAATTAATAAATATAACCCATAAAGCACAGCAAAAACACGGAGTCGCTATAAGCTATAGCTATGGTAGCTTACAACAATATAATGTGACCCATAATCTCGATCCAACAACTATAGATTTCGAAACAAGAGATATGATCATTCATATATCCGATAATCGATGATGATCATTAATGAAGAATATAGTTTTTTTTTCCAACAAAAAATAATTATGACATTGAAATCTGCACAAAAACAAACACGATTCCTCTTCCTCCGCATTTTCCTCCACTTTGATTTTCTTTTTCTCATATTTAAATTTTCTAACTTAGTTGATGATAAGAATGTGATTATCTTTGGTGTTGGTGGAAGAAATGCGTACCCGCCATGAAGCTGTAATTCAGCGGAGGAGCTGCCGCCGCCGGATACGATGGATCGTACACCGCCGTGCTGGACGTTGCTGTGGGGTTGCCGGAGGGTCCTGCGGTGAGATTGAGTTGTTGAACCGATCCAACAACGCCTCCGGATGAGCTTTCGCCGCCGCCGCCACCGCCACCGCCGCTCATGCTACTGTAATTACTGTCAGGGCCTTGATCGTACAGAATTCCTTTGAACACATGGCCTCCGATGTTGACTGCCGTCTGGTACGCCAACTGCTCGTCGTTGTCTTCTATGGAGCTCACTCTCACGCACCGGAAAACGGCCTGCGAGCTCACCTCCGGCGGAAAATTCCCCAACTCCAACCCTAAACATTAAACAATGTTTTTTATTGTATAAAAGAGAAATAAGACAGACAGAAAAGGAGGAGGTGAGGAACAGTGTTCTCTGTGAATCTGGGCGTCAGGGTTACTAACAAACAGTGTATTGGAAAAGGAAAAGAGAAAAAAGAAAACAAAACAAAAGCTGATCATGAGATCGTGAAGTCCGTTTCACTACACGCAATAGATATGATTTTTGTTGCGTTGTGTTTGTGCTGCTATTTTTTTTTTCTTGTTGCCTACTCAATCACTCACACTGTAACTGAAACTGAAACTGAAACTGAAACTATCTCTTTCTTTTTTTTCTTTTCTGTCTCGCTCTGTGCGTGTTAGAGATAGAATTTCTGTCTCTCTTTCTCTAAAAAATTCCTCTTTCTTTTTTTCGATTCATTCAGAAACTGCGAGTTTTAAGTACCTGACGTGCTGTTGGTGTTGGGGTTTTCTCTGAGCCTTTTGGTGTTACTAGTAGTGCGAGCGTCTCCACCTCCTCCGGTTGTTCCTCGTTGTTGCTGAGCGGAGAGCTGTTGCTGTCTCTCGCGGCTCTTGGAGGCTGGACCGCAGGTGCTCTTCACATGGGTCTGGCAATCGAACCCTCGGCTCTTGCAGCAGGTCCTGCATCGCATGTGTACGCAGTCCTTTTTCGCTTGGTTTCCACAGTCCTGACAGCTGATCCCGCCGGAGCTGGAAGCTACAACTCCGCCGGGACCTCCTCCGGCGGACCTCATCATCATGAGAGCGGCCGATCTCGACGAATCGTCGTCATCTCTGCTCGGCCCCACCCCTAATCCAGCCGCGGAGGAGTATAGATCAATGTTCCGTTGCTGGTAAGATTGAGACTGTTGTTGCTGCTGCCAGAGCTCGAATCCCTTGTTGTAATTGGTCGCGGCAACGGCGGCTGTGTCTTCATTGTTTCTGTACCAAAACCAGCTCTCCGGTGGGATTTCGATGGGCGGATTGGTTGGGTGGTGGTGCTGATCCTCTTGGTTGTTGTTGTTGCTGCTGCTACTCCCTCTTCCTCCTAATGAGAAGAAACCAGCCATTTTTTAAAACCACTGCCCAATTGTGACTGAAAATCCATAATCAGAAACCTCCCCTCTCGCTCTTATACACAACCACAGCCACAGCCACAACCAGAAAATAGATAGAATTATTTGCTGTAACTGCAACTGTGTGTTTTGAGTGGTAGCGATGATGGTAATAAAATAAAAAAACTGTTGGGAAGATGATGCAGGCTGGCTTGGTTGCGAAAAGTCGGACAGCAGCTTTGAATTGTGTTGTTGCTGCAGCTGCTGCTGCTGCTGCTGCTGATGTTGTTGTTCTTGTTCTCGAAAGCTAATTAGGCAGGCATTTAAGGCAAAAGACGACGCTATTCAGAGACACAACACAACACAACGCCAAGATCAATTACATCTCTCTGCGACGCCGCCATGCCTTCTCTCTCCTCTCTCTCTTCCCCAATTTATGTCATCTGCTCCCAACTATCTCTCCTCTTGTTCTCGTAATTTAGCTTCTTCCTCCTTTGCCCTCTTTCTTCCACCTGCTCTTCTCTTTGCTCTCGGTTAGGTTTTGGGTCCGGGTATGGAATCGGATTCGGATTTTTTTTGTTTGGGTGGTGTGCTTGTCGGATGGTGACGTCACCATATCTTCCTTATTGGAGTGATCTACCGGCTCTCAAATTCTATTTGCCATATCCAACGGTTCTTTCTGAAGCCACGTGTTGGCGCACCCCGCTTTTTTGCTTCTTCGTCCTTTGCACCGGAAAACCCGCTACTTTCTTGTGCTCCCTTCTTTCTTTCTCTCTTTTTATTTTTATTTTTTACTTTTAATTAAAATTCTGCCCAATTTTTATATTTTGGTAACCAATAATGTAAGTATTGGTGGTTTTTTTATATATATTTGTGTGGTAAATAATCATGTTAAATGTCTCAAATTGATAGAAAGTGACGTTATAATTTATTAGGTCTTAACAAATACTAACATGTATGATTCTATAAACCTTCAATGAACTTTTGTTACGAAACATCTTATTCATATAATTAGACGTATTGTACACATGACATATTATGATTATGACATGTCTTATTAATTAACACATTATTATGTAAAAAAAATTATTACAATGAGAAAAAAGAATTTTAGACATGATTTATTGGTTGAGACTCTCTCAACTATAAATTCATGTCAATGAAGTGATGTCACTTCATCAATTAACACTCATACCCGCCTCACTGAATTTTGTTAAACTCTCAATTTGAATTTTGTTTTTAAAAGAAAAACAATTATACTTTACCTTTTCTTTGGGATAAAAATGAATAAAATACATTATCAACTGCTAGTAGTAGGCTAGTGTAATAAAATTTGGTGGTACGGGAAGTTATGTGGCAGCTGTAAAGCAAAACTGCCTTACGAGTTACGGCCATGGTTCAAACCACATCTGTCTGCATGGGGGGCATATCTGTAATTTATAGAAATCCCATGCAATCCAAAACCAAAATGTGTTTTATTGTGCGAGTAATCCAGAATTAATTTATTAAGGTTGAGAGATTTGGGCAGTGAAAAAGAGGCGAATTTATCGATACACTAAAATAGTGTCTCTCGTGTGCATTTGAGGGAAACACAACGCCAACTCCTCATTTGTTTCTAATTTATTTCTAATTAGTCACTTCTTTTTTGTGGCTCCATGCGTGAGCACTAATGAGTTTATTGCCCATTCTAAAAGAAATTCAACATTATTAGTAATATATACAATGTTTACATTCTAAAAATTGTAATATAGTAGATCACATTAGTTTTACCCTTTTGTTCGGAGTCAACTGAAATACAATACATAGTCTTAAATTTGGACACTTATACGAATGAGTTTTCACGACTATAAAATTATTCGATTGGGCCGTCGAAACTTGAACTTGCGCTTAGTCTTGGAAATGGGCATGCACACTCACAAAACAACACACCGTTAGACAAAATCCGAGAGGGGCGGATTTCGTCTCGAGCGCGAGAATAAGAGATTCTCGTCATGGAAATCAGGAGTGTGTGCGAGTGTAATTCTAGAGAAAAATTGAGAACTAAAAGTGTGAAAATAACACAAATGAATCTACAAGTCCAAAAAAGAATATGTACATCATTCCTTGAGGGTGTATTTATACTCAAGTGATTGGATGAGATGGACGATGTATTGCGTTGTGATTGGTCATAAGTAGGCTTGATGATGTCATGCTTTGATCATGATGATATCAAGTGCCCAATAAGACATTTTAATCATCATAGGATGATGTAATAACGATGTGATCATGCAATCACGCTGAAGTGAAGATAATGTAACCGTGATGACTAAATACTGATGTTATTTCATGATCTTTGAGATCTAGCCAAGCAGGGCCTGCCACATAGGTCCCATAGGGGCAAATATAGTCATAAATGAGTTTTGACTAGCCAAACATGCTCGAATGGTCTCAAGAGTCATCTCATTATATTCGTATGATTGTTTACAGTGTGTAAGTAGTATTAGTTTTCATGGAGCGTATATTAAAGATACCTGCAAAATCGGTTAAAATAGTCGATACTAAACTTGTAATGCTGATTTGGATCTTCAAACAATATCAATTGGCTTTTAAAATTGTTCTATTGCATTTGGGAGGTTATTTAAAATGTTTGAGTGGTATTATTTCTTCAAGAAGCGCAAGATGAAACTATCCGATTTCGGGTCGAGTATTTGTGATCAAAATTGTTTTTCAGCAATTGAACTCCTAAACGACGTCGGATTTCTTCGGAACCTGATCCCTTTGAATCGGTGAATCTTTTCCCATGTGCGGGTAACCTTTTTTCCTCAAGGAGCGCAATATAAAAATATCCGATTTAGGGTCGCGCATTTATAACCGAAATTGATTTTCTTTGATTAGGACACCTAAACGGCATTGTATGTCTTCGGGACCTATCCCATTAATTTTGAAATAGTGTTTCCGATATGGAGGTGTTCTTCGTGCGTCAATGAGCGTAATATATCCAATTTTGGCGACGTATTTGTGACCACAATTGTATTTTTAGGGATTTGGACCCCTAAACGGCATTGGATGGCCTATGGATCTGTTTCGTCGAATTCAAAGTGTTTTTTTTTTCCTATTTTCAAGTAGATTTGGTTCATGACGAAGCGTCGACCAAAAATTTGGATCCGAACGTCAGCCAAAGACGTTGAGTTTGCGAATAAAAAGTGTTGGGTTTGCGGAAAAGCGCCAGAAGGCTCAACAAAAGTCCATGTAATTTTTGAAAGAGTTTTGTTAGCATTTAAGAGAATTTATGAGAGCCAAAAATAAGATAGGAGAGCAAATGATTCACCAAGTGGCTATTAATATGTGAAAAAGAAAAATTGTAATGACATTTTTGTAGTAAATAGAAATTATTTGTGTTAGGGTATTTTGTGTAAAGATAGATATTTTGTATATATATGAATATCTCTTGTTCATTGACCGATGATTTTGAATTAACATACTAACATCATATTTATACTAAAGCATAAGACTTGAGACTATAAATATTATTCCTAATCTCTTTTGGACTACACATTAATTACTAATTAATAATTAATAATTCAAACCAAACTAGTATTACTAATTCTTACACTTCCCATTAATGTGTTGTCGGATTTCAAGTGCATCTTGGAGTTGTTGGAATCTCTCTCTTGGCAGTGCTTTGGTAAGGATGTCAGATACTTGATTTTTGGACCAACATAACTCAATTTAAATTTCATCATCTTTAATTGCTTCTCGGATGAAATGGTGTTTGAGAGCAATGTGTCGAGTTCGGCTATGATGAACCGGATTCTTTGCCATAGCAATTGCTGACTTATTGTCGCAATAGAGCTTGGTACCTCCTTGTTGTGTGTGTCCAAAATCTTCTAGAATTTGACGAAGCCATTTTGCTTGTGATGTGGCTAGAGCTGATGAGACATACTCGGCTTCTGCTGATGATTGAGCAACACTTTGTTGTTTCTTGGACAGCCATGAAAACATTGCTGATCCGATTGAAAAACAGTAGCTCGATGCGCTTTTCATGTCGTCCAATGATCCACCAAAATCACTGTCACAATAACATACTAGTTTAGGAGCAACATTCTTTTGATAGCTTGGACCGAAATCCATTGTTCCTTGAACATAGCGCAAAATACGCTTTGCTGCACCGAGGTGAAAGTGGTTTGGACTCTGCATAAATCTTGAGAGCAAACTTGCAGCATACATGAGATCGGGTCTTGTT